>PVLA01009687.1:0-62552 GCA_004027455.1 Hydrochoerus hydrochaeris | reverse complement strand
TCCATAAACTGATGAAAAGATTACAAAATGCTGTATTGGATATATATGTAAATATAGAAATATATAAACATATATGTACATACACAAATAAATGTATATTTTATATATGATTCTCACATTGTTTCAGCCATAAAAAGATGTGAGGTTTTTATTTTTATTTATTTTTTCACATTTTGGAATCAGGAATCAAACTCAGGGACTTGTGCTTGCAAAGCATACACTGTGCTCCTGAGCTGTACCCTGGCCCCTCAGCCATTAAAAAGAGTGAAAACTTAATTCATGCTGTAATATGAACAAAACCCAAAAGGTAACTGAAGAAAGCAATACAGACAGCATATGATGCCAATTATATGAAATATCTAGAATGAATTTATAGGAACTGTATGCCAGAGGCAAGCCAAGAGGAAGCTGAGAATTAATGGCTATAGAATTTCTATTTGTATACTCCAAAGTTTTTGAATATTGATGATGGTGGTTGTCCAACAGTATTAAGTCACTAACACTATTAGGTAATATACTTAACTTACTAGAAAGGCAAATTTTATGTGCTGCATATTTTACCACCAATTGGAATTTTAATAATGTAATATTTCAGAAAGCCTTTGATTTCCACACTTTGAATGGATGAATCATATAGTATATAAATTTTATTTCTCTAAAGCTGTTAAAAATAATTGATTTATATAACCTTTAGAATTAATGAACTTGCATAGAAAAAATAAATATTTATTTATGAAATAGTTATGTAACTAGGAATTTATAGAAAAATAATGCAAAATGTGGAGTAAAGCACAGATGTTTATCATGCTATACTTAAAATCCTGAAAAAGTGGAAATAGCATAAATACAGGTAAATTTTTCATATAAATCAATTGTATATGCCAAACTTACAACTTTACTTTATACCATTTGCACTAGCATCAGTGACTAACCAGCAGAAAATTCTCTTCAACTGAAAAGATGGAGAGTAAAACAAAATAAGAGACACGAAGTCTCTTTACTCCTTTGAACTGATTGTGTAATTCTAAGGATAAACATTTGAATGCCCCATCTAGAATTTTCTCTTTATGTGACATTCTGATATCCAATGTAATTGTCTGTGAGGGAAAAATATAGATAAGTATTAGAGAGGATCAAAAATCCTTTTTTCATTGCTAAAAATATTAACTTTTAGTTTCATTGGATGAATAAATCCCAGCAATTCATTGGCAGTACAGCAAGAAGATTTACCTTAGGAAGACTAAGCCATAGTGAAAGAGATATGCTACATTGAACAAGCAGTGACTTGTTGGAAATACAAGTTCTTTGCAATAATAATGCTGAAATACCAGAGATCTGTTAAATAAACCTTAAGAAACAGCAAATGGAGCAACCTAGAAATAACATCAACTGCCATAAAATGCAGCCACTACTCACAAATCATATAAATAAACAATTCCTTATAATTAGGCAGCTTAAATTAATATTCAACACTAAAGACTGGGCTTTTTTTACATTTTTCAAACAGTGTCTTATGTTAGGAAGTCTTTTGTTAGAGGAACAGTGCAGGTGAGGATTTTTGTAAAAATAGCCAAACCAAAAATGATTTGTACCTACATCTTATATCCTACATTCTTTTTTGTGGCTGTGTTCCCCAGTCCTTTTTATGACATGTGAATTATTCAATTCTTTCATCACCTTTCTGAGGTTAACATCATTTTCTATTCATTAGAACAACAGGTCAGATGAGGCATAGAAAGGTTTATTGTCTCCAGTTTCAGGCTTTCTATTGACTGAGTTATAGATGAACTTTAAAACCTTATTTCTTGGTGTCATTTTCTCTAATCAGCTGACAGTTGAGAGGCATTCTTAAGTTTATACGATGACATAAGAATTTGTTTTCCTTGCCTGCATTAATATAATTCTTCACAGAATGATCACAGTGCATACAGTGCCATCACATGGCATCCTTTATGTTTGAAACCTTCACACATTTCAAATAACACTTTATCTGGTTGTGTGAACCATCTAAAGGCAGCTTGCTATAGTTTTTCCATCTGTCAAAATTTTGAAAATCTCTAAAATTTAAGTACTTTTATTTTCACTTGATCTTGGTTATGGAATCATAAAATGATTCATGCTACTCTAATTAAAATCAGCTCTAAGTCCCTCATCTCAGAGGATGGAGCTTTTGAAGTTCCCTCTTATTTAACTTATAAGTATGGAAGTGCCTTGGTGCCTGGTTTTACATTATTTCTCAGTTGTCTGCATGCCTCCTTTGCAGTGTTTTTCTAACCCTATGACCTTAAATGGCATTTCTTTGTTGCTGTATTGTTATTTCTTCCATATCTACTTTTAACATTACACTTATATATTGAAATGCTAATTTTAAATTCTGTATTTTGACATCTCTATAATGATTTCTAACATATGTTAAATGAAACTGATGACTTCCTCCTTCCCAATTCATCATACTCCATGAACCAAATAGTATCATACTGATCATTTCTACAGAAGAAGAATGCAGCCATACTATCATTACCTCGATCACTGAACATCTGCCTCAAAATTACCTCATGGTAAGGCTAGAAATTAGATAAAGATCAATAGTAATAGTAACATTCCATTGGTTTGGGTAAATTTAATTAAGATTCAGAGGCAGAGAAAGAAATGTTTGCTTCTTTCATAACACATAATGTGACACATAATTAATTGACTTATACAATCTAGCAATTAAAGGATATGAAAAAAGTTGAAAATGGTATCTCAAAAATTTTTTCAATTGGAAGAAAATATATTCAGAGGTCAAAACAAATGAAAGTTGAAAATTAAATAAAAAAAAACTTCAAAAATCACCTTTGCCCCTTACAATCTATGTATACTGGATAATGATCACTTTATGTGTTTTTTTGTAAGAGTTGCACAAAGTTTTGGAAAGAAAAAAAAAAGAGAAAGACACTAAATGCTGTCTTACTGAAATTATAGCAGATTTTTTTCAAAATATAAAATATCATGAAGAAATGTTTTATCTGTAAGCTTTTTTGCAAAAGAGGATACATAAAGAAAAAATAAATAAAAGTATACATTGAAATTGTATGAAAATATGTGCTAACATTGTTATGGATGATTTTAAAAGTCTTTGATAATTTAAGTTTGTTATTGTGTAAATTGAGAAATTGTTATAGTCTTCAAATTGTTATGTCTTCAGGCAAAAAGTACATAAAAACATGTGTATCTCTAGAAGGCCAAAAATTTATCCTTAAATAACATACACAATATAGACTCAATATAAAAGACAACAATAGTACTTGATGGTGATGATACATAGAGAAATGAAATACTACAAAGTAGAACCAACAGAATCAGATTAGTGAATAATTTAAATTCTGACAGTCATATCTAAAAAAAGTATATGTTTCTTGATTATAAAAGAGAAATAAACAAAACAAAAAAATTTTAAACATATTTTAAAAAGTACAAAATGGTATAAAAGAGAAAATAAAACAAAAACTTTTAAACATTTTTTAAAAGTACAAAATGTAAAATATAATATTCCAGTGAAATTAAAATCATCTATAGAGAGACCTAGAATAGCAAAGGCAATCCTGGGCAACAAAGGCACAGAGGGGACTGTCACAAGCAACTGCTTTGAAAGTAACAATACACACTGAATTAACCTTTGTTAATCTTCTATTAACCTGTTTTGAAATTTTATATCATTGCTTTTATTCTTTTTTCTTTTTAAGATGAAAAATTTTAAATTTATTTTGCAAAGAATGCAACCAACAGCAAAAAGACATCTTACAAAACTGAAGAAAGTATCTCTACACTATGCTTCTGTCAGTGAGAAAATTAATTCTTATAATTTATTCATATCATTATCAAGTCAGTAGTGTGAAAATTCTATTTAAAGGCCATAGAAAGACATAAATAGGTGTTTCTTCAAGATTATATATATATATATATATATATATATATATATATATATAAAACAGGTATATGAAAATTTGTTAATATTTAGGGAAACGCAAATAGAAACTATGATGAGCTAGCACTTTACATCAGTTAATGTGGGTATTACCAGAAAGACAGAAAATGAAAAATTCTGGCAATGGTGTGCAGAAAAAAGAACTGTTACAAATTTCTGGTGGGAATGTATATTAGTAGAATCATTGTGGTAAACAATACAGAAGTACTCAAAGATCTGAAAGGAGAATCAACCATCTCATTTCTGCATATAGAACCCAGATAAATGAAATCAACATGTTTAAAATACAGCTGTTCTTCTATGTTGAGTTAAGCACTCTTTAAAATAGTCAGGATGTATAATCCATCTAAAAGCCCATTGATGAATGATAGATAAGGAACATAGGACTCACATACACCACAGAATACTGTCCAGCCCTCACACAGACTGAAATGTTGTTTTCAGTGATCATATGGATGAACCTAGAAAGTGCTATGTTAAGTGAAAAAAATCAGGTAAAGAAAGATAAATAAATAGGATCTCACTCATAAGCAAGATCTTAAAAGGTTGGTAAAATGGAAGTTGAGAATAAAATAGTTGTTACCAGAAAGTGAAAAGAGTAGGGAAAGAGGAAACAGAGAGGTCAACAAACGAGCACAATATTACAGCTTAATAGGAGGAATAATTCTGGTGTTGAGTGCCATGGTGAAGTGAATATAATTAGAAATAATGTGTTATAGATCTCTTAATAGTTAGAAAGTGGAATTTTAAGGTACTAACCATAAAGAAATGATCACATCTTAGGCTAAAAGAATGTGATAATTACACTGACCAGATCGCTATACCACTTAGACATGACTCAAAATATTACATTTTATTTTAAAAATATGTAGAAATATTACACATCAGTCAAAAATTTCAAAATTACAGAAAAAATAGGTGTATGGATTAGTCACCATATTGTATATGCATAAGGAAAGACTATTAATATTTGAAAAAATATTTAACATCTTGATTTGAATAGTGACAAAGATTTAGTGGAGAAAAAGGAAATTAAGAAGCAATATCTATTATTAGAAAGTCAAATATCATTTTTATGTATTAGGGTGAAAAATTAGAATTTATCATTTCTAGACAAAAATTGTTAAATATTAAGAACATTTATGTCAAATTACAAGAAGCTGCAAAAAACACTTATTAGTTACCAACATTAATAAGAGAAATTAGCAAGACTGCTAGAGACAACTGTCCATACCATTGTTGTTAGACATTGTTTCTACAACAGTCAGAAGAAGCGTAAGTATATCTGTGAATATACTTGACAAAGAAGAGTTTTTCATGGAAAAGTGTAGTAAGATTTATTACAAAGCATTATTGAATTTAAAATAAGTTAAAGTCAACACCTATTCAGTACTTATAAATGTAAAGTCTGAATCAAGTTATTGTATGTTAATTTATATATTCAAAGTAAATTCACTCAAAATTTCAATGACGTCTCAAATCGCATGTCTCAAATTGACATGCTTGCTCAGAGATTTTTGGTAAATAAAAAGATCCATAAAAAAACTAAATATTTATGAATGAAAACATAAATGAAGAAAATTCCTAAGAGATTTAAATAATTTTCCTAAAATCTTAAACATTTGTGCTTAAGTGTAAAATGCTTAAGAGAATTAGGGATTTAGTTGGATATAAAAAGAGGAAGAACAATGAGGTAAACTAATATGCTTATACAGATCCACACACATATAGAAAGTTTACATATAATTTAATATCATAGATGATGACCAGAACAAATATCCTGTATTTGCAAAGTGTTTCTTTATAACTGTACCTATGCAAGATACCAGTGTAACTGGATTCACATCAAACACAACAGTAGGTGTAGTATAGAACATGTTAGAAAAAAATTAAGGGAAGTATTTATTACCATAGAAGGAAAGGATCAGTATTTAAAAATAAGAGGAAAAAAAAGTAGCACACTCCTGTAGAGCATTTTAATGAATTTGATTTAAGATGAACTTTTTTTTCATAATGGAATTCATAATTAGAAAGAAAGAGACAAGTGATAAATCAATAGAATATATTACATGTAATTGATAAGATACTAATGACTATGTTATGTTTAAATTAAAAATAGACAAAAATATGAATAAATTTTTTGCAGACAAGATGCATAAGGCAAATAAATACAGGAAAAGACTCAAAAAGTTGCCATATTAGTGATAGTGATGAGAAGAGACACAGACTAAGAAACAGAGAGTAAGAAAAAAAGATGGCCAACACTCCCCACAAAAAAAAGAACATGTCAGAAAGAAGAAAAGAAAGAAGAAAGGGAGAAGAGAAACATACGATGAATAAGCAGGGAAGAGAATGCATACATTTACCAGATAATAGAATAATAACTTTTATGTATTTTATGCTTATAAATGAACTAGAAATATTTAACCACTTAGGAAAAGAGCTTTCCACTATCTAATGATGTCTCATCTCCTCATTCCTGTCAGCCTACTCTGAGAGCCTCACCCAGAGAAATTTGGTCACCAAATGCACAGAGATACACAGCAATGTCCAAAGCAGAGATGTTTCCATAACAGGGTGAATTTGAACTGACCAAATAATCATGCATAGGAAAAAATGAATAAATAACATTTGATATGTTCTTATGAGCAAAATTACATGCAAAACTTTTCCATACATAAAAATAAAATGGCCTACAAGTCTTCAAATACATTGATTTTGAAGATAAAATTTTACTGGTGAAAAGAACAAATTGTTAAAAGAAATCTAAAGTCTAATTCCATAAAGTGGTCATAAGGTAAAATTTATATGGCATATACAGGTACAGGAATATTTGTTTAAAAATACAGGAAGGATTAACTCAAAATAAAGAGCAATAAAAATTTTCAGATATAGTTTTCTTTCTCCATTGAGGACATGAAAATTCTACACACTCATATGTACATACATATGTAAATAACAGCATAGGAGAACTGCAAAAAACTGGTAGTTTTTCACTTAAATAACCTTATTAAATTATACATTTTATACACCTTATGATGGGTGCTTTAGTATTTAGTGTATTTTTTTGTTTTTTTTGTTAGTGCATATTTGTGATACATAATTATTATAACCCTTGAGTGAAGTTGGTATATGTACATAACACATCTTAATTGTTTTTCTTCCTTATTTCCCTCTCTTTCTCTCCATCTCTTGATCCATTCCCCATTTGAAAAAGAACTTTCTATTTCCTATTAGCTATGTTTTATTTGATCTTTATACTTTGGGTCACTCATATAAGACAAATCATGTGATAGTTAAGCTTGCATGTGTGATTTACTTCAGTTAACATTATGCTTTCAATCTGCATCTATTTTCCAACAAATGACTCAACTTTATGGTTTTTTATAGCAGTGTAATACTCCATTTTTGTAAATACCACATTTTCCTTATCCATTCACCTATTGATAGACATTTAGATTACTTCCAAGATTTAGCTCTTATGAATTGTGCTGCAATAAACCTTTGCATACATGTATTGCTGTAATGTGATGTTTTTAATACCTTGAGGATGATACCAAGGTGAACCGCTGAGTTGAATGGAATTTCTATTTTTAATCTTTTAAAAATTGTAGAAAGAGGCTGCTGTGGTTGTGTGCTCCTATAATTCCAGCCTTTGGGAGATGGAGACAGGAAGATTACTGTGAGTTTAAGGCCAGCCTGGGCTACAAAATAAAATCAAATGCAACTTGAATTGCAGAGCTATGCAAGAGTCAAGAAAAAAAGTTTTACAAAGAAAATAAGAGTATGAGTCTTACAACCAAAAGTTAACAGTATCACTTTTAAGAGTCTGGTGGAAATATACAAAAATTGGCAGCATGTTTAGAATAATAACACAACACTAGGGCAAAATAAACTCTCTACAGATTGCTATAGTGGCAGCAGAATGGTCCTATCTAGTGCTTCTGTGGGAGACAGACTAATGCCTATAAAGTTATTAGGGATTTCCAATAAAGCAGATGTTTTCTCTCTTTTTTTTCCTTTGTTTGTTTTCCTTTCTTTCAACATTATTCAGTTTGATTTAAAGTTTTGTATTTCTGGTAAGTACTGTTTCTTTTTTGGGGGAAAGAAAATAAAAATCAAAATACAAATGACCTTAGTTTTTGATGGGAAAATGTTGGGTTGTTTTGATACCTCATTCCTCTTAGTTATTTCTTCTCCTTTTTATTCATGACACTTGCATTTCTCAGTATTTTTCATTCTTTGGTGTTACTCTTATGTGCTGGGCAGTGGAGCTCAATGACTTACACTAAATCCTTTGTTTGCACATCTTAAATTGGTTGCTTTTGAAAGCAGAACCCTATGCCAAAATCAGCATGGTCCTTTGTATAAGTGCATACATTTTCAGGCAAGCCAAAGTGAGGGAAAAGGTTAGTGAGTTAGGAAAGGCAGAAGTACATATCTGAAAGGAATTAACTGAGCTTGTTAATACATTTTTGCACAGGACCTGGTCTTAAGAAGTCATAAAAGCTCCATCTCTCCAAAGTTGACCTGGGTAAAAAGAGAAAGAAATATTTATATGTGTGCTCCTATTCTCCATGGTCAGAAGATTTATTTCAAGGGACATAAACTTTCCAGCATTGCCACAAAGTCCAATCATTGATACCTGCTGAGCCCTGTGGCATCTTGTGCCTCAGCTCCGGGTAGATGCCAATGAGAGGACCACAGAAGGGAGGAAGGAGAAGAAGGTGCAAACAGAGGTCCTCAGCATGAAAGTAGTTCCTGTCAGTTTCCACAGGTAGGAGATCAGTCAGCATCTCTGTAAGATTCACTGCTGCAGAGCTAAATGGAGTGAACTAAATGGTAAGAGTCTCAGGAAGAAAGGAGATAAGGTAAAAGAAATCTTCATGGCCTTTTCATGTCTCTGTCTGACAGTTTGCTTTGTGATAGAAACTTGGGCTTGATGTTCACTAAGGGAAAAATCTCTAAACTGATTTTTCTCCTCAGTTATCTGATGTCTACACACACACACACACATACACACACACACACCCCAAAAAACTTTGAGCATCTTAATGGTAGGTTTCAGACAAAAAAATTAAAATAGCAAAAAACACAGAAGCAACGTGATGAGCATTTAAAATTATTCAGAGGACATACATAGTAAACTATTTAATACATATTACAATATATAATACATATTATAAAATGAGATGCTGTCATAAAATATTAAAGAATTTACTTCTTGGGAATACTTAAGAGATAAACAGCTGTATCTATTAAACTGATAGTTTTTTTTCTTTGTATTGCATTAGTTTCTAGCAGAGGTAAAGGTAATCTTAATAATTAAACCTCTCAATATTTGAGTTAAATGTAACTCAGTTATCAAACAAGAGTAAGCTCTTGCTATGCAGAAACAACCAGTTTCATTTAATGCTTGAATTTAATTTTGACCATCCCTATCTAAAAGAAGTGTATACATGACTGTAAATCCATAGCAACTGTTTGATTGACTTGATGCTGTCATTTATGCACATTGCAGCTCATAGACTGTTAATATATTCCAAATCTGAATTTATAATTGGTTTGCTTAAGGCAATACTGCTTGCATCATTGTTAAGAAGCCACATAGCATCAGGGATTACAGCACTTGAGCACTCAGCGCTATGTTTACAAAACATAATCAAAATGGTCATCCCCTTGAAGCCTTCTCCCTAACAGTCACATGCTTCCTAGGTTTCCTTTTAAAAGAGATTTGATGTTGAGTGTATGTATCATCCTTTCCAACAATGAAATCCAACCTGAGTAAAAGGTAGATATAAAATAGTATGCAAAACTACAAAACCTTTCCTGCATATGGTAACAAAATTAAGTAAATGAAGAAGAACTTCATATTCATTTATATCACATGTATGTGATGTATCCTTACTGCAGGATTCAGAATTCATAGCAGGTGACCCAAGTATGGCTCAAGCTCTCTGTCTTGATTACTTTTCTCACCTTGCTGAGACAAAATACCTGATGTCCCAAATGAAGGAAGGAAAGGCTTATTTATCTCACTGTTTGTGGAGGTTTCAGTCCATAATCAGCTGGCTGCAAGGCAGAGTGTCATGGCATAGGCATAACAGTTGAACGCAGCAGCCAGAAAAAAAGAGGGAGGAGAGCAAGCCTCTTTTCCTCCCTTTTATTGTATGCAGGCCACCCCAACTCTTCAGGGTGGGAGTAGCACTCACAAAATCTTGCCCTCCTTGCCCAGAATGAGGCTATTTACAAAGTGAGAAACCTGGCTCCCTGCTGAGTCTCTCAGTTAAACTTAGGAACTTTTCAAATTGACACAATGTATCAACTACAATACTGTAAGTACTTCCAAAATGTATAGTTGTAGTTGGGAGAATTGAGTTTAATTTGATATGAGACTTAAAAGTTATAAAAAATTTCTGTATTTTGTTCTTTATACACAGCTGTCATATTCCAACTTGTCCTGTACCTCTTTTTGACAAAAAAATCCCAAATGTCAACTTCTCTTCTGTCTCTCTCCCCACAGCTCTCATACTCCAGTCGCAACCATCATGTCCCACTGATTCAGCCCCTCCCCTTCCCTCTGCCCTGGTCGGCCCTACAGTCTGAGGCACGTCTAATCCCACTCGTGCCACCCATGTTACTCTGCTACTAATTTGCCTCAAATAACCCTCAGTCTTCCCTTCTGTTCCTCAATACCCAGAAGCCTCTAAACTTCAATAGAAGCTCAAATCTGTAACCCACTGCTTGTTACCTAATGAATTTCTAAAGATCACTTTCCTTTGACACCCCTATTCTCCCTGTCCTCAAATCCAACAGCTCCTATCTCCTCGTCCAAGATGCCAGAGCTATTAACAAGGAGATAATGCCAATTCACTCTCACACTGAACTGCCTCATACTCCTACATTTTTCACTATTCCTTTTTACCCCAGTTGTCAAGATTCCTTTGCCACCTGTTTCTATCATAGATCCCACTCAGGCTCTCTCAGCCCCCCATATTCCTGTAACCTGACCCTTATATCTACTCTCAGACCCCACCTACAGCACATCAGGCTGCTAACTCTGCCTTCCCCCCTAAATTTCTCTTCTGAGCCCCTCTCTTGGCTCTCACCACTCCTGGGTCCTCTCGCAGGCCTCTGTGTCATGCTTCTGCTCACGCCGTCTCATCTCCCTAGTCCACAACATGGTCACAGAAGTCACCACCCAAAGTTTTAACCAGATGCTCCTCTCAGACATCTCTTACCAGATGGTACCCCCAGCTGATCCTGATGGTCACCTTCCCAGCCTAGTCTTCCCACTTTGCCCCAAGCCAGCCTAAAGCTGCCAAAAAGACCTCACTGCCTGATCCCTAAAAACAAAAGGCTGGGATAAAGGGTCAGCCTGCCCCGGGAGCCTGTCCATGCTTGGGTTGCAAGAAAAGAAACTTCCCTGGTGGTCAACCTGTTCACATTGGACTACAAAAAAAGAAACTTCCCAGAACTGTTCCAACCACAGAAGTCAACCCGGCCCAGGAGGGTACCTGATGACAACTGTGTCTCACTCTGCTGCTTGCACCTGTCTCCCGCAGAGCTCCCAACCCCCTAAAAACACCTTTAAAATCCCTTTCCTCAAGCCAAATGGTGGCTGTCTTGGTCCATGAGGCAGTCCACCCTGTGCCTAGTAAGGCCTCTGTCTCACAGCAGAGTGTCTGGTCTGGTTTTGCATGGGTTCTGGTGCATCATTTTCTTTTTAATGAAAGTTACTGAAAGTGACACTATTGGCATTTGAGTTTCATAGTGTTTCAGAGCCTATGGTATACAAGATTACCAGCCTTCTCGGGCCTTATGAGTCATGACACCTCAGTGGCATATCACCTCCTTCACTGGGGGAAAAAACTACCAGCAAGTATTGCAAGTGTCTCCTGCATTTCAAATGTCTCAACTTTGAGAATCACTGGTTTACAATAAAACCCAACAAACAAATGTTATTGTATTTTTTCCACGACAATTCTTTATATAATATCCAGGAACAGAAGCTTTAAATTAATATGTACAACCGGAACCCTGCATTAGGCGTAGGCTGCCCAGAACCTCCACTTTGGCCCGCCCTGCCAGCGGGAACTCAGCAGAAGCCTGCATCAGGGGTAGGCTACCAGGAACTTCCCCTGTGGGCCTGTCCTGCCACCAGGAACATCAAGGAGGCCCTCCCAAGACTGAAAACTGCCCTGGATTGCTACAGATGGGCTCGCCCTCCCACCTGGAACATCAGAAGATCTCAGTGGTATCCAATTAGTGTGAGAAAATTTGGAACTTTGCTCCCAGGTGGTGAACTTTGGATTACACTGGATTGACTGTATCAGTGTGGTGAGTATACCCCTAAAATAGAGGTGTACAGGGGATAAATAGGGCCAGTAGTAAAACCACTCCAACTAACTGTAAGACTTTGGTGTGTCTGAAAAGAGTGTGTGTGATCCCCTCCTACACATAGAAAACACCAGGCAGAGTGAAAATGACAAAACGAAAAAGCAAAATGCAGTCTCAAACATATAGTTCACCAGAAGCAAGTATAGGAGACATTGAAATAGAGGACCCCAAAAATAACATACCGGGAATCTCTGAAAAGATAGCAAGTGAAATAAAAAACAACTGCATCAGGCTATAGAGGAAATCAAATTAGAAGTAGTCTCCCATGTGAAGATAGAAATAACAACTTAAGTACAGGAGTTGTTGAATGCAGTTGAAGAAGAACTTGAGAAAAAAGTACATGAGCATGGGAAACTGATTGAAACTGAATGAACAGTATAGAAAACCAGCAGAATTCATGAAACAAACTCAAAGAGACATCCAAGAAACAAAAAATTCTATTGAAAGCGTGCAAAACTGCCTAAAGGAAGCTGAGGGTAGGATTTCAGACCCACCAATAAAAACTTAAAAAAAAAAAGACAATTGGATATCAACAGTAGCTATCATAATGTCTCTTAATGATTCCATTTTTTTTTTAACTTTTAAAACAGTCAAAAATCAAAGTACTTTTGGTAGCTTAATATAAAGCAAAGAGCCATGCTACAGACTCAGTGGTTGCCCTGGAATTCATATCCTGAATTTCAAATATGATACATGGAAGTAAGACCTTTCAAGGGTAAATAGGCTTAGGGCCAGTTGTTGTAATCAAAGTTTGCTGGGGACTAGATTTAATACAGGGCACATAATTTATAGGATTATTTTATCATAGTCACCCAAGGAGTCAAATGCAGAACAGTGCAGGAGATCTGTCCATACACTGGAGACCCAAGTAATACAGCTAAGGGCCTGAATCTCATGGCAATGTCCTCCATGAGTTCAGATGGAGGCCTAGAGCCCATGACAATGTCTCATGTAAGTCTGTATCAAGGACCTGCACTGAGAAGGCCCTAAAGTCAGTGGTGAAGCTAGAAAGCCTGTGCCAGCAGGATGAAGGATCTGTGCCAGCAGGCTGAGGGCTCTGCACTGGAGCAAGTAAGCAACGCTCAGAGTAAGGATCAGAGCTCCTCCAAAGAGAACCATATCCTTCCTAGTGACAGCATGGACCTTAGCTCCTTCAACAAAGAGAGCAGCCAAGTTCATGTCAGGAAAGTCAACATGACAAGAGTCTCCAGGAGAACCTACAGTACAAGCATCTTCCCCTGCAGTTCTCCTTTTATGCTGTTGACAACAGTTCTTCCACAGTCATAACAATGCTGATTCAGATCACCTGGGTGTTACAAGTTGCCCATTAGCTAATCCATCAGAGAGGTCATGAAGGTAAGGCTCCCATTACAGACTGACGTGCTTACAAATAAAGAAAAGAGATCAACACTCACCCATTCTCTCTCACCATGTGAATGTTGTAGCTTGGCATAACTGATGCCATCTTGAGCCCTGTATGTGACCTAGAAGAGTGAAAGATTACTCAGAGTACAAGTCCCATAAGAAAAGCAGAATGAGCTGTACCCAGAAGAAAAAAATTAACCTGCTCAACAAAGAAGCAAGATACACATGTCAACCAAAATTAATGTAAGATTCTAGCTAAATTGTTTCCAACAGGATGTCTTGTTTTGCAGTTTTCTGTATTAAAAGCCCCATAGCCCTCCAGTTCAGAGCCACTCAGTCTGACTCTAAAACGGGTTTACAGATGATTACTGAGCTCAGCTAATAAAATTCCAAAATTTGTCAGTTTGGCTGCTTGGATTCCTATATTGCTTACAAATCCACTACAGTAAAAAAACACTAATAAGGCATATTCGTGATTCAGAAGAAGGATACTCCCTAGGAAACCAAATCAACTGACCCTGTACCTCCCAACACCTAAAACTGTGATAAATGGATACCTCTTGTTTAATCCACCCAGCCTATGATGTTAGGTCACAATGACCAGCAATGACTTAAATTTGTCTCTATCTAATGTTTTACTTTTTTATTTTATTTTATTTTATAGAGAATAATACCAAACAAAATGAAACAGAGTAAAGCTAATCAAAACAAAACAGTGAAAGTGATACAGGACTTCAAAACAGGATAATAGGAAATCAGCAATGGCTACCTAATGCCTCTTGTTATCTTCAAAATTGCTTCTCATACCATCAGACATAATAAAAATCAAAGAAAACAGAATTCCCTGTCCAATTTCATACTGAAATACATCAGCAATATAATGGTAATAAAAAGTGGAAAATTTGAGAGGTGATTAGGCTCTGAGTGCTCTAACCTCATGAATGGACTCAGTGCATTAATGAAAGAATTTTTGGAAATATATGCTTGCTTTGCCCTTCTGCTTTGCACTACACTATAATGCATTAAGAGGTCTTCACCGGCTGCCAGCAACTCATCTTGGACTTCCTAAACTCCAGAACTGTGAGAAGACAAATTTCTGTTCACTGTATAATACTCACAGTTGGTCTTTTGTATCAGCTTGGAAAAGACTGAGGGACACCCAAGCAGATTTCCACAATAAAGGTGTGTTGGGAGAAGCTATGATCAAAAATGAAACTAAAGAACTACTGACACCCTCTTTCTTGACCCAAAAACCTGTTTTTCTCATTGAATGCCATGTACTAAAATCGTTACACTCATTCGTTCTCATTAGGGATATACTGAGTCATGACTGGAAGAAAAATTCTATCAAATACTGAAAAGCAAGTGTAAAAACCCATGCTTGCTCATACACCACACACAGACACACACATACAAAAAGAGAGAAAAAAAGAGAGATATAAGAACTTGCAACATATTTTTACTCAATACTTTACTTGTCAAAAGCGAGAACATTGCAGCAGCCATGTCTACTTTTAAGAATATCTGCTAAAAAAAATTTGAGGTAATCTAAAAGCATAAAGAGGGCTGGGATTTAGCTCAGTGGCTTAAGTGCCTGCCTGGCAAGTGCCAGGTCATGAGTTTGATCCCCGGTACAAAAAAAAAGGCATAAAGAAAGAGTAATGTTCAATTTTTTAAAACTTTCATTGATACATATTTGTAGCACATAATGATTACACTCATTGAAAATTGCTACCTGCATGTAACACAGCTAAATTCTTTTTTCCCCTTATCTCTAGCTTCTATTTAGTTTGACAGCATTAAATTCATTTGTTTATTTTATAAGACCTTATAAAGTTAATTTTCTTATATATAATGATGCTGTCTGACAGACTGGTGTTTCAGATTTAGTGCTGTCATGGACAAATGAGAGATTCTAAAATTTTTAGACAGATAAAAATAATGAATAAAATTGAATGTGAAAGAACAAGAAGATAAACAAACATTTCTTGTTTCAGTGAAGCTGTGCTCCTTTAGTGTTCATACCATCATAACAGTAACTTGTCAACAGAGGAACATAAACAGGTGCTCTAAGAATAGGAAGAGAAGGTATGATCACTACCAGAGAAAGTGGCTCCCAAGTGAGAATTAGTAAGCTCTCAAAGGAAGGGATCATTTGATATTTTGATCTTCCACCAGAAAGTCCCATTTTGGAAAGCCACAGGTGGCTGTATCCCTTAGGATGAGTAAGTTAAAGTACCACAGCAACACACAGAAATCTTGGTGTGTAGTAAATATGTCAATCCATCTCAAAGCCTTCCCTCTGTGACTACTAGTTGCCAAAACATATTATGGTCTGTGTCCTTTGCACCTTTTGCTACAGTCAAAATGAATGATTACCAGTCAGACTTATAAGCTCTATAAGGATATGGGCTCAGAAGAAATGCAACTATAAGAGAGCTCTCAAATATGTATTTTACCTCTGCTTTCATTTGTGTGGTTGAAAAAAAACCCCTTCATGTTACATGAAAGGATGGAAAGAGATTCATCTTCACAAGTAAGAGTGCTGGGAAACTCCAGGAAGTGTGAGAGGGAAGAATTCAGTGGTGTGTACCTTCTGTCTTTATTAACTGGCAGTTGGAGCCATTGAAAACTGGCTGTTTAAGAGAACAGAAAATGTAGTTAAATGGAATCTGGAAAAGACTAATAAAAACACTATGAAAAACAGAGATGAGAAACTTTTAACTCTCTTCTGTTTTAAGTAATATTTGGCTCAACCACTAGGATAGGAAAGCAATGGGATAATTTAGGACTCCAGATTGGTGGGGTCAATCCCACTTCAACTGCAAAATCATGGGGATTCTCATACACATTTCTCATCAAGTATTTCTTGATTTTTGTGTTTTTCTCCTTTTGGCTTCTGGGGTGCTCTGAAATTCTGTACTCACAAGAATTCTATGCAAAAGAGGATCTATTTATAAGATTTAAAGAAAACTTGAAGGTGAAATTTGGAATATTATAAATAACTTCCACTCAATGCAGTATTCAAAATTATCTTTAACTACATCCAGGTTGACAGTACATAATTTACAAATTACTGATTTCTTAGTGGGGCTTTTTCTCATTCTCCTTTTCCTTTCTTTCTTTTAGAATTCTGTATTGTTGCTACCCTTTTTTCTGTTTTGTTTTTTTTCTTCTCTTTAAATAAAATTTTAAAAATGTATAATTGCTATTGTAAAAAAGAGGAAATAGGAAGAGCTATAAAAGATATAGCTGCATGTATGTTTAGATGTGTGGGATTGATGACCATATTTCTAGGTTCTTGTTGGATTCTTGAACAGATCTGTTTGCACTCTCACTGCTTTAATGTCCACTTTGTGTGCTTTAATTCTGTAACTTGAATAACTATTTCTAAAAGTGATACGTAATGTATCAACTAGTGATTTCTTACTATTTATCTTCTTTTCTTGAAATTCTGTAATATTTCTACCTTTTTCCTGTTTTTTCTCTTTAAATTAAAAAAATATAAAAAAAGAAATAACAAAATTATCCTTAAAGGTATCCAATAGAGAGGAAAAGAAAGTGCTCTAAAACATATAACTGTGTGTATGTTTAAGTGTGTAGGACTGATAACCATATTACTAAGTTTTTGTTGGATCATTGAAGAGAACTGTTTGCCATCTTACTGTTTGAATGTTCACTTTTTATGCTTTAATTTTGTAACTTGAACAACTATTTCTAAGAGAAAAATATGGAATTTATCAACTAGTGATTTCTTACTGTTTACTTTTTTGGAAATTCAGTACTATTTCTACCTTTTTTCTGTTTTGCTTTTTTTTCCTCGTTAAATAAAATTTTAAAAAAAGAAAAGAAAAGGTTTTCCATGATATGATCTGGGAAGCACAATTTTTTTTGTAACCAGTATGTTAATAAGTAATCTCAGCACACTTTTGTAGAAAGTGTCCTCGAATATATTTTATACTGTATTTACTCGAATGAACATCATTACTCCATTGTTGTCACTTTGGGTCTTTTGATTCCAAAAGATAATTAGCATCATTAATATAATTTCCTCATTAATATAGAAAACAAGTGAAGAAATTAAGATCAAACCACTACTAAAATCTTGGATAACTCTATTCAGTTGGTTTTGTCTCTCTCACAATGGAAGTTAGAGTTTTCCAAATTAAATCTAGTGTTTTGGAGGACATCTTCATGAAATCTCTCCCTTCTCTTTCTTTCTCATCTATTCTTTTAATTCTCTTGTCTCCCCTTCATTCTCCTTGTTTTCCCCAAACCCTAACTTTCATATCTATAGTTGGATTCAAACAAAAGCAAGTGTAGAGGAATAAGAAAAAGAATAAGAAAAGAATCAAGGCTCACACTTTGGCCTTGATATCCAGAGGCCTCTGTTTGGGAAGATCAAACATCAGTGAGCCCCTACATATATCAATAAACCAGAAGAGAAATATCTCTGGAAATCTGGAGATGTCTGGCTCAAAAATTCTACAACAGTGTAGGAAATCCACACCTCAGTTATTGCTACAGTTAAGTAGACTTTCACATAGCCTAACAGTGACATGTTTTATGGTTCAGCTGGTACAAGAGGGAGCGCAACTCAATCCCCTATGGAGATGTCTGGTTTAGCTTTGATGAACACTAAGAATAGAATGTCAACTTGGACAAGTTTTGTCTGAGTTATCATACTACATAAATACTGGTAACCCTAGTTCTAATCCAGAATAAAAATGAAGTATACAAATTTTTCACTACACTATTTTTTACCCTACTCTCTCCTTTTTCTACTATCCTCACACTTCTCTATTTCCAAAAATCCATGTTAGTAAAAGTCTATGTTCAAAACTAAGGATCATTTAGATTTTCACATAGAGACATGGATTTCAGGACTGTAAATAACCTTATCTAAGCAGCCTATTGAAAAGATATTGTGTCTTGTGAGAAACTTCCAGAAGAATAATGAGATGTGATGAAACAATTCAGTGTCTCATAACATAAAGCTCTCTCAAAGTTTGATAGTCTTCAATACTATACTTCTCATTAATTTAATAGATCCAGAAAACATCAAGAGTATCAAAAAAGAAATATCCCTCAGGATTAAGAAATAAACTCACTTGTGTTATTTTCATGTTTCTCTTCTGTGTATTTTAGGAAACCATGAATGTATCCAGAGGTAATACGGTGACTGAGTTCATACTCCTAAGCTTTCCCTGCTCCAGAGAGGTTCAGATCCTCCTCTTCTTGCTGTTCTCTGTGTCCTACATCCTGACACTGATGGGAAATGGGGCCATCATGTGTGCAGTGAAGATGGACCGCAGGCTCCATACCCCCATGTATCTCCTACTGGCCAACTTCTCATTCTTGGAGATCTGTTACATCAATACCACTGTTCCCAATATGCTAGCAAACTTCCTTTCTGAGTCAAAAACCATCTCTTTTACAGCTTGCTTCCTGCAGTTCTACTTTTTCTTCTCTTTGGGCATCACTGAGACGTTCCTACTGCCTCTCATGGCTTTTGACCGATACTTGGCCATCTGCCGTCCTCTCCACTACCCTACCCTCATGAACAGTCGTCTCTGCATAAAATTGGTTGTCCTCTGCTGGGTGTCAGCCTTCCTCTGTTACCCAGTCCCTATCTATTTTATCACTCAACTCCCCTTTTGTGGCCCAAATACCATTGACCACTTTGTCTGTGACCCTGGTCCTCTTCTGGCCCTGTCCTGCATCCCTGCACCTGGAATTGAGCTTTCCTGTTCTTTACTGAGCTCACTCATTATTTTCATCACCTTCTTTTTCATCTTCACATCCTACACCCTGGTTCTCAGAGCAGTGTTTCATGTGCCCTCAGGAGCTGGCAGACGTAAAGCCTTCTCCACCTGTGGCTCGCATCTAGCTGTGGTGTCTCTGTTCTATGGAACCATCATGGTGATGTACATCAGCCCAAACTCTAGAAATCCAGCAGGAACACAGAAGATTGTAACCTTGATCTACTCCTCAGTGACCCCACTTGTAAACCCACTGATCTACAGTCTCCGGAACAAGAACATGAAAGCTGCTTTGAGAAAAATTCAGATGTGCAAAAAAATTAGTCTAATTAATGGACACTCATGAAAGAAACATGTTTAGCTTTTATCTTTTCCATTTTTTCTCCCACTTAAAAGTAAGTCTTTGCTCATTGGTTCTTAGAAACTTAGACTCCATCTGCTGTTTCTCACTTTCAAGTACCAGACAGGAATATGTTAATTAGAGTAGGCATCACGTGAAAATTAGAATATCATAGCTGATAATGTGAATTAATTGACTTGGATGTCTCTTACTTAGACTCTTCTCCTACTCTGATCTCCAATATCTGCTCAAATTTACCTGAGATCACTGATCTAATAAATGGTCTCTTTTGTTTTTGAAATGGATCAAAATTATTCTTTATTGAACATCTGCTTACATATCTGCTACTACTGGGTACAGATAAAGCTGAAATATTGAATTAGTTTCCATAATATTTCTATGAAGTGAGTTGTAGCAGTGAGTTAAACTATATGTCTCACTAGGTGTATTTTCAAGAAACTAAAGTATTCCCAATCTGTGTATGTACTAGAGCACAGATTTAACATCAAAAAAATTAAACACTCAAATAAGTCAAATGGCATACTGTAAACAAAGGTTTTATGTTTGTACATATAATCCAGATTCATATAACTTCTGAGTAAACAATATAAGTACTTTATAAACTAACAGTCTTCCAAACTATTCAATTCTTGTATGTTTACCTAAACATTTGTCTTAGAAAATTTTAACACTTTGAGAAGTGTTAAAGTTAGGCTTTCATCATGATATCTCTGCTCACCAAAAATAATAATAACACTTTTAAAAGTAATGTAAAATAAAAAGCTAATTATTATCTTGGACAAAGCTGCCCAGAATAGTTAAGTGTACTTGCTTTCTTTTCACTATAACTTTTTGTTTGCTAAAAAAAAAGACAATTGTTATCTAAAATGAAATATGACACTCGTGCAGATCAGGCTCTAAGCAGATCTGAACATTAACAGCCTAATTAGAAACCAACAAGAGTAGAGATGTAAACATTATAGCAAATGCTAAGTCCTGGCCATGGATGGATCAGAAGTCATGATTGAGAGCTTATTTTAATCTCACTGATGTCTTACTCAAAAAGTGGAGTGGCAACAGATAGATGACAAAGACATAAATTATTTCTCTCAAGTGAAAAAGTTGTTTTTTAGCACCTCCCTCTCTAATTATGCACTTCATATTTCCCTCAGTAAGATTATTCTGAAGAGGCAATCCTGTTCAAATTTAATCCAGTAAGCTTTCCTTGGCAGTTTCACTTAAAATGTTACCAAAATCACAATTTTGATGATTTTTTAAAAATTATACAAGCATTATATACTATAGTAAAGAAATTAGATACTTTCTTATTTTATCTAGAATGACCTATGACCAACTCTGTCTATACTGTTACAGCAATCACAGATTATGAGAAATGCATCCCAACTCCACGGTGAGCTAGCATCTGTGCTTATATTACATAGGCACTGCCAGTGGTCCCTGCATTGTTCTTTCAACAAGAAAAAACTCACCAGGGTGCCAAAAGCCTCATTAAAAAAAACACTGAATCTTGGATTACTCACTGCTCAATCCAAATCAGAACCAAAGAATCCTGGATTACTCACTCCTCAATCCAAATCAAAACCAGGGGTTTTTCCTGACGTCTGATAAGAATTGATTCCTATTGTAGCTCTGCTAAGATAGATGCAAAGTGGCTGGAGCTACCATAGAAGCAATCATTGAAAAAGATATCTAGGGATTGGGGCTGTCTAGAGGTGATAAATCTGAAATACAGTTGCCTTCTGGTCCCAACATGTCATGACTAGAATATCTTACAACTTTTGGATCCTGAGAATTTTCAATTCCTTTAAAACAAACTTTTTTGACATGATCTCCTGAACTACAGTTAATAACAAATTTTTTGTCTTCTGATGAGAAATCCAGGAATGACTTGGATGGAAATGAATGTAGAGAAGATGTCCATGTATTCACTGGTTTGGGGCTTTTGAAGAAACAGTTTAAAATGTTTCCATGCTACTTGTCCTGAACTGCATTCTTTGGTAGTCAGTGTGATCATTTTCCTTTTCTTCTGAGAAAATTTAACTCCATGAGACACCATTTTTCCAGAATTTACGCTTCATGTAGATCCACATTTTTGTATATTTTCTTCTATTTCAATGACGACTCTGAGATCCACAACAGGAGGAGGACAGGATTGAAGGAGCCAGCAACTCACGTGGAAGGGCTTGTCATATTAATTCTATCACTTTGTTCCATATTTATATCTTCTTTCAAAAAGATGTCATCATCTTCTGTGTCCCAATAACTAATATCTGGTCCATTTTGATAGAGTGTAATAATTCTTTTGTTCATTGCTGGAATCATTTTTCACTAAAATAATGAAAGATCCTTCAAAACATCATCACTAAAAGCATCAAGAGGCCTTGCTTCAAGTAAAACAGCTGTGTTCAGTCCTATAAACTGTAAACAGGGCAGTTTTAACTGTTCAGTATTATACATTGCTGCCAGTTGCAGTAGCATCACAGCGTTCTTAAGTGTAAGTTTTTCAGGTAATGCTACTTCATAAATATCTTTCCAGTGAGTTATGAGATTATCAGCCATCACAAGAACACTATAAATAAAACCCACATTTTGAGATTATCAGCACAGCTTTATTGGTACAGAGGTAGTCCAAAATAACTTTCAGTATATCAGAATATACTGGCATTTCCAGAGCTACAAAACTAGAAGCCTCAATCTGTGAGCTACTCAGCATATTATGAAAATATTCAAGTCTAGCCCTAGGAACCCATTTGTGACAAGGAAATTCCTTTCCATCCTCTGATTTCATGGTTACATCACATTTTTTCTGACTCAGTTTCAATTTATTACCAGGTATCCTGGCAATAACATTATCTTTTTGTTTTCAAAACTGACTCCATCTAACCTACTACTCAGATTACTGAGGCCAAATTTCTTTGCAACATTTTGCAATGATCTTACAACATCATCTTCACCAATACTTTTGCCTTTTTTTTCAAAGGTTTGGGTTTGTTTTTCTGTCTTTCACTAATCATATACATTTTCTTACTTTTGTAAACTTCAAATGTTGACCTCTGACTACCATCTTCATAGCAATTCATTTTATTCACTCGTGAGTTTAGAGCATCATGATACTCTTCTGGTTGTATGCTTAAGTATATGCTTGGTTTGAAGCCATAAGTTAAGTCACAAGTACATGTATATATGAATTGTAAAATGCATTCAAAAAAATCAGGATGAACTTTCTCTACTACACAGAGATGCATCCTGCAGAATCTTCATCTTTCCTGTAAATATCTGGAAATTCTAAAGTCGTACCATCTGAAAGAAACAATTTCTGAAAAAACTCAGCACACACTGCCAAAATATACTAATGTGCAGGGACGATTCTATTGTGAAATTGAAAAGTCACATCATGGATACTGCCCATTTCATCTGTTTCCCTCAAAAGTCTGCCAAAATCTTTAAAAAAAAAGGATGATGAGGGACAGTTGGAATTTCATAAAGGCTTGTTTTAGGAGGATCTGACCGCAAGATTGCAAAGTGAATGTACTTGTATCTGTGCTGGCACTAAAAACTCTATAGGCAAAAGTAAGTTTCTCAAGTCAGATTCTTGCATACTCAATATTCATATCAGATATATCAGACACATCTGATGAGGAATTATGTAGATTTGGTAAAATGTCTTTCTTTCCAGAACTCTTTCATTTCCATCCAACCATGTCACTCTAAGTCCTTCTCCATCTTATGTGACAAATAGGATCTTATTTCTACTTAAAGAAATATCAGAAATGAAGCCCTGCCATGGATAGGCCCATTGACACTGCTTCAGAGAACTGCTGAATGACAGCCAGAAAAATACCCTTCCAGCTCCATTCACTGCAAGCATGTGGTGCTTTTGACCTGCATTTTCATTCAAATGTTCAGGATCAACTTTATATTCCATAAAAACCTCAACACAAGAACCTTTTCAAATTCAGCTGTCCAGCTGTCCACCATCAGTCCCATTGTGTAAACAGCTTCTCTGGCCAAAGCACTGCATGAAACCTGCCCGCTGCTACTCCAATACTTGTCCTTCCTTCAGATACTTTGCCTGCATCTATCTGGGCACATTACACCTGGAAAGCTGGGGAACAATTCCTAACTGATGAAAAATATTTACACCCAACTTATGAATACATCCATCTTCAGTTAACATGACAGTATGATCCCTAGCAGCTGCCACTTGGGAACAGTTATGACCACTGAGCCCTTCTACAAGTCTGGGAACCAAGCATGTTTGCTCATCTCTACAGCCTAAACATGCTCCAGAACCATGACCGCACGTATAAACTTGCCTTTTCTGAGACAGAAACCTTCAATGAAATTTACAAAGCACTACCTGCTTGATATAGACACCTCTCCTGGAAAACAGATCCACCAATTATGGACCATGTTTGCTGTTCTGGCTTCCACAACTCTGAATAAAATTTGGATTTTCACCCCAGGTATATGCATCTGTAGGATCAGTATTTTTGAATACTGCATGTGTTGGTCTATCCTTCATTAGAAGATCCAAAGCTGACAAGCCTTCTTTATCTTGTAGATACAGACTAATACTATGCTTCAGTAGAGACTAGACACAATCAATATGTCCATTAAAAATGCTGCTGTACAAAGCTGTCCAGCCCGACTCCTTGTCTTTCCCTAGTGGATCCACTCCTTTCTCAATAAGCCAATCTAACACTCTTTTCTTTCCACAGGAGGAAGCAAGGTGGAGGGCATTCTTGCCAAAGGTATCTTTGATAGTTTCAGCATTGTAACAATGACTGGCGAGAAAATCCTTAGTCTAGTTTTAACTCTCCTTTGTTACAGCAGAAAGAACATCCAAAGCCTGCTTCAGTGATTGATATTACGATGTGCAGTCATGGGCAGAAGAATTCATCCTAGTTGTCTTACTCCTTTAGAATGATCAATAAGACTGAGTTTTTTAAAAGTGGAAAAAACAGCTGGGGATTTAGCACAGCAGCGTAAGTGCCTGCCTTCCAAGCACGCAGTCTTGAGTTCAATCCCCGGTAGAGATAAAAAAAAAATGGAAAAAACAGGTTATGAATGTGTCATTCAGGCAGAATTACAGGGAATAAATTACCCTTTGGGGATTATAATTGAAATCTTCACGGTAATATTATAAGACCATATATCTTTGTATACTCTTTGACACTTAAACCAAAAAACTGTAAATAACTTTATAATGTTCATATCAAATACAAGTTTATTTTTTTTTAATTTCACAGTTCATAAATTATTCCTGGAGTCCACCATCAAGGAGTGAGGAGGGGAATGCCCTCTCCACATTATCTGATCTTTTTAAATATCATATGGCGAGGGTGGCCAGGTGCTAGGTGAAACTGTACCAGTGATATCCACACACAGCATCACAGCAATTCACCCACAGAGAAGGAAACTACAGAAAGTGCAGGAAGCCAGCAGGAGCCAGTCCCCAAAGCAGGGCCAGCTCTGCGGGCGGCTGCAAGTACCAATGTGACTGCAGGCACCCGAAAGTGGTCTGGCTGGATATTATTATCTCCTAGCAGAACAACAGAACATTCACATATTGTTTATCTAAGAAATAAGGAAAACTGGGCCTATCAACAAATCATAACTAACTCAAAATTTTTATTTGACACTCAAGTGATTAGTAACAATCTATATTACTATCTCCTCAACTAAACTGTTTCATAATTATTTGGGAAATATTTTTAAAAAGGAAAAATCCCCACATCTTTCTTCCAATTACCTACATCAAACTCTTTACAGTCTAACTGGAAATATTCGCTTCAATTTTACCCAGTTGAATCTAATTCACCTGCCCTGCACTAGTACAGAGATTGATCTGATAGAGCTGAATTTTGTATATCTGTGGTATTCAGCAAAAACAGAAAATTTTTATTAGTTGAGAGAAGAGAAAGAAGTTACTATGAGCTTCATACATAATGAAAACTTAAAATTGTAGCAGTAGCAATTTGTTTTCCTAACTCAGTGTTCAAATCCTCCATTCATAAAATATGAAATAGATTTTTGTATCCTTAATTTTCCTACCTGTGTAAGATAATTTACATACCTGGACCTATGTCTACATTTCAAAATGAGGTTGAAATGTGGAGGCATTACACTTGTAGGTTAATTTCAAGTTAAGGAAGCTGAAGTAACCACACAGTCAATGTGTGGTAAAAGTAGAGAAGACAAATGAGTCAGATTCCAGAATGAAGCAGATGCAGAAAAAAATTGATGATGGCTCCAGGTTACTTTGTCCAATTATCTGGAGGAAATAAATTGGACATTTGGTATCCAGAGTTGATGTATGTCACTCATGCTTTTAGCAACCATCTTTATACCCCTTTGGCATGCAATGAAATTACACCAACTTAGAAGACAAAGTTCCCTACTTTATAAAACTTACATTCTGGAAAGCAAGACAAATGTTGACCAAATAAATGTATGATTCTTTAATTCTTGTAATCACAAGTAATAGTAAGGAACAAAGGAAAGCATAAAGATAGAAAAAGTTGGAATAATAGGAGACAATTTGATAAGATGATCAGAGATTAACTTTTGTGAAGAGGTGATATTTCAAAATAAAGGTATAAGGTTGTAATGCTCTAAAGAAATTAAGTACCAAGTAGGGAATGGGTATAAGTTTGTGTTTTCAAAGGACTGGAAAAGATTAATTTTGGCTGTCAAGAAAGGAAACAGCATATGAAACAGAAAATGTGAGCAAGATCAGAGTCTAGAGCCTTCTGAACTGGTTTTATGTGATGTCCTATGGGATCTTCTCAGTGATATATATTAAGAGGAAAACGGAAAAAGAATTCTACCATCTTCATGAGCCCTTCTTAACTTGGAACCCATTTACCCACATATTTACTGATATATACCTTTGCTTTCTTTGATTTTTATCTTGTAGCATCAAAAAAACCCTAACAATAAGGCATTGATACTAAATTACAGAAGTAGTCAATGGAACAGAATAGAATCCAGATATATAGCCATATAAAGTACTAATTTTCAACAAAAGTATAAAAGCAATTCAGTGTATAATGGCTAGTAGTTTTATTAAACAGTACTAGAATAGTTGAACATCCATGGCAAAATAATTGAAAGTTAATATTTCAATACCTCATAAAATACATCAAAATGTATATCATAAACATATACTAACAAAATTTTAAAAAAACTAGAAATAAGAAAGATTGCAAATCACTCAAAATTTAAAAATAAAATCAGATTGAATTTTTTTTTTAATTTAAGTTTGCAAACAGTTCAGCATCTGGGAGATATCTAACAGAAGTACAAGTTAGAAACCAAGCTCCTGAATTTCTCACCAGAAAGGCCCCAGAGGCCAAGATACTACACCCTTCCCTGCAACCATGTTAGAAGACCCACTGGTCAGCACAGGCAGAGCGAGGCCAGAACACCCATTTCAAGTCCCAAGCTCCTCTCAGAATGTGCCACAGACCTCAGTGACTCCTCTGCAGCAGCCCCACCACAGCCCTCCCTCGGTACCATTCGATCCTCTGTGGAACTGGAATCAGCTGGACTTGGCTTCCTATCAGGTGTCAGTCTGGGGTTGCTGGGGTCCCTTGTGGCCCTTCCTTCAGTGCAGCTGGTGGCCCAGCCCGGGAACAAGATGGCCTTCCTTTTCCCTTTGGACTCAGTCTTTGCAGAGTCAGGCTCCACTTGAGGCTCACTCAGTAACACCTTTGAATGTGTTTAATAGTATTCTGATTCCCTTTTTGGCAGAAATAAAAATTGACCTTAGAATTTATCATCAGGAAAAAAAAAGATACCAAGCTCATGGAAGTTACACTGCCATGTTAAAAGGATGAGGAAGAAATAGCTTAACACTTTTAATTGTTACACATGAAATATCCAGTAAAGGAAAGCAGAGATGCATAAGCATATTTGTGTATAGCTGATTAATTTAATTTTATTGAATCATTACAAGGACATTTTATGGAAGTTTTTAGGTCTTGAGCTGAGGTTGAAAGAAATTAGAATTAATTAAGTTTTGGTTAAATGTCCATAAGAAAGTGGATATAGGTATTTAAACAGGAGAATGGGGAGGGGAGGAGGAAGGAAACAGGACCAACATGTGATATGTATATGCACCAGTGCTCCACAATATATTTCTCACAAACATGTACTAATAAAAAATTGTCAAAAATAAAATATACAAAATGGACTATCAAACTTTAAATCCTCCAGAAGAAAAAAAATGGCAAATATTCTTGTGATGCTTGGCTTAGGTAAATACTTTTTAAATGCTAGAATAAGTTTGCATATATATATATATATATATATATATATATATATAGAGAGAGAGAGAGAGAGAGAGAGAGAGAAGAGAAAATTAGACTGCATCAAAATTAAATATAGTTTCCCTTGGGAAGACTCTGTTAAGAAAAATGCAGTCACATAGGGAACAAAATTATTCACAAAGCATGTATCTATTAAATAACTTGCATTTAGAATATATAAATAATGCTTCAAAATAAAACAATGAACCACAAAGGAAGATGATCTAGAGTCATTTGTAGGCAAATAGATGCACCTTGAGAGTACAGTGTTAAGTGAAGTAAATCAGACACACAAGCTTAAATATCACACGGTTTCTCTTATATGAAAATCTCAATGTATAAACAAAGTACTAAATAAAAGGCAGAAAGGTGTAAAAAGAGAGACAGAAATCAGTTATTGTACTCCAGCATACAGAACATATCTAAAAGTGTACCTCGATTTTGTATAATTGTATAATTTTGTATAACTGTATAATTTGCATAATTGCCATGTGTTTTATAGGTATTTTTGATGTTTTAGTTTGTCATCTGCATAGATGATAATTAACTTTCTAAGACCTTTTAAGATAAATGAATGAATCTTATACTGGCAAACTAAAAGGGTGACAGTGAGAAGTGAGAAAATAATTGAGATGTGTTATGTAAATGTACCATTTACCTACAATGAATATAATCATTATGTACTGCAAATACAAAGAAAACCTTTGAGATAAAAATGGGGAAATATCACCTTATAGAGGTAGGGATCTTACCACTCCTATTCATTCCAGTATTATTCACAACAACCAAGAACTCAGCATGTGTGTGTGTGTGTGTGTGTGTGTGTGTGTGAATGGTGGGGGAGGTATTGCTGTGGGAGGTGGGGCCTGATCAGAGGCGCCTGTCCATGGAGCTATGATGTGGGAGTTAGATCTCCTTCCCTGGTTCTTTTGCTTCCTCTCTGCTTGTTGACTGTCTTGATGTGCTGCTCTCCTCTCCCAGGCCTTTAATCCCCATGGTGTCTATGTTTCAGCCTGCTGAGCATGAACTGATCTTCTAAAATGTGAGCCAAAGTAAGCTTCTCTTTCCTTAAGTTGTTGAGTATTTTGTTCCAGCAATGAAGAAAATACATGCATAATTCTTGGAAAAGATTAAGTTAAAAGATGTTACTGCCATTTGCAATAACATGAATGGATGTGGAGGGCATTATGCTAAGTGAAATAAACCACATGCAGAGAGAAAATTACTGCACAATCTCTCATACAGGTGGCATCCAAAAAAGGCAGAATATAGAAAAAGAGAGTAGAATGATAGTTAGGAAAGTTACAGGGGTAGAAGTAAAGGGGAAATGTAGATGAAGGGGTACAAGTTACACTAATATAGGATGAATAAATCTAGAGACCTACTGCATAGGAAAAGTCCTGTAGATATTATTTTATTAACTGCTAGAAATTTTCTAAAAGAATAAATTTTAGTTGTTTTTTCTACAAAAAATGTATAAAATGTATTATTTGGCTTACCTGCACTAGTAATTTAAATATATATACACATATCAAAAATCATGCTTTATTCCACAAATCTATACAATTAACAACTAAAAAAAATAGTCCAATTAAAAATGGGCAAAGGTTTGAGCAGACATTCATAGAAGATATATGGGTGGCAAATCAGCAATGAAAACATGTTCAAAATCATTAATCAAACCCAGCATTTGGGAGACTGAGACAAGAGTGTCACTGCAACTTTGAGGCCAGCCTGGGCTACAAAATAAGTTCAAAGCCAGATGAACTGCATAGTGAGACCCTGTCTCAAAAAAAATGTATCATTATTCCATAAGGAATTATAAATTTAAAACTCCATGAAATACTAGTACCCTCATACAAGAAAGACCAAAATTAAAAAGGCCGACTATACAAGTGTTGATGATATAAAGGAATTAGAGTTCTCACACCCTGCTCATGCAAACATAAAATAATACCTTTGGAAGTTGGCTTGGAAGTTTCTTGGAAAGCTAAGCACTCCTCTACCAATAGATACAGTCTTTCCACCCCAGTCACATACTTAAGAGAAGAAAATTATATGCCACACAAAGCTTGTGTACAAATGTTCTTAGCAGATTTATTTCCAATAATCCTACACTAGGAACTGAACAATACAAACATCCACCAACAGGTCAATGAAGGAGCAAATTTTCATGTGCTTACACAATAGAATATTATTCAGTAAGAAAAAAGAGAAATATTGATAACTGCAATAACTTGAATTTCAAAATAATTATGCTGAGTAAAAGCCAGAATGTTTAAAAACTGAGTATATAATGGTGTAATTTAAATTACATATTCTTATGACTTTAAAAATGTAAATGTCACGATTGCAAATATTTGTGGGGTAAACTACAGTATTTTAACATGTGTGTATATTCTGTAATGATTAGAACAGGATAATTGGCATACCTATATCTCTGTGTTTTAAATATTCAAAATCTTTATTAGCTATTTTGAAATAGTCAAATAATTGTAATTAACCATGTTTATCCTACTGTGCTAGCCAACCATTAAAAGTGATTAATCCTAACTGCACTTTTGGTCCTGTGAATCATCTCTTCATCTCTTCTTACAACCTCTAAGAATCACTATCCTGTTTCTTTTCTTATGGGAACAATTTTTGGCTTCTACATGTAAAGCGTGCCGTGTTAGTCTTTCCGTGCCTGACCTATTTCACCTAAACTGTGGGAAATGCAAACTCACCTACAGTGACAGGAAGATCAGAGCTCCCCTACAGAGGTCTCCTATAGGAGAGAAGGAGGAAGAGATGACAGAGGCCTTGGGGAAACTCTGGGGACGAGGATTATGTTTCTTGTCTTGATTATGATGAAGGTCTCATAGAGCTTATGCATCAAAGTGTATCAAATTACAGGTTTTAAATGTATACAGGTCATTGCATGTCAACTGTACAGCCACAAAACTCTTTTAAATGCATAATATGTTCTCAGATCAAACCTAGGGATGAGGAAAAATTAAAAGAAATATAGAAAAGAGATAAAGCTGGAAAAACAAAAAAGAGCTAAAGAGGAATACGGATACCTTTGAGACTTATTAACTAATCAGTGACACCTGCTTTTCTTGGCCATTTTCTCCACAGGGCTGGACCCTGTCACTGCAAAGTCATTCACACTATAGGTTTGCAATGAATTGAATGCTTGCATTCTCCCCAAATTTACATGTGAAAACTCCAAAGTGGTGGCTACTCAAAGATGGAACTCTTGGAAGGTGATTAGGCCAGGATGACTGAGCACTCCTGAATGATATTAGTGCCCTCAGGAGAGGCCTGAGATTCCCAGCACAAAAAACGAGGACCAAGAAATGACTCACATTTCCATTACCTGTGTGCAGACATAGTGGGTTGGCACCATTTATGAGCCAGAAAACTGGACCTCATTAGACACTGATTATCCTAGTAACTAAATCTTAGATTTCTGAACTTCCAGAACTCTGAGAAACAAATTTCTATTGTTTAAAATTTAATCAACTTACAGTATTTAGCAATCATAGCCCACTACTTAGCACTACTACATAGCAATACTAAGGTAGTGCTCATTTACATTTTTAAAAGCACATTACTTAAGCATCCACTTAAGTAACTAGCAAGTTGAGCAGAAAAGTGAGCAAGTCTGCACTGCAAGGCATCAGACTTGCCAGCCTGGAGACTTTCAGATATAAATTGTCCCTATATGGGAAAGTGAGTTAAACTGCTATGTTTTCTGGGTGAAAATTTATGCCACAATAAGGAGAACAGAGTAATGAAGATCAGTTGTGTTAAGAGAATCTTCCTCTTTGTTGAGGGTAAGAAATCTCGGCCAATCTCCAGTTTACCTCAGAGAGCAGCTAGAGGACTACATTAACTGGTCCTTGATACGGTAGGAACATCCTGCACCTGGAAGTTGTCCTTCGATAAAGCTATTTTCTTGGAGATCTCTGAATAAATCTCCTGGGAAAGCTTTTGTCCTCAAAGCCACCTTATTTGACTTTAGATTTGTTAATGCTTTTAGTCTAAGACCACAGGAATAGCTGTAAATGAACAAGTTGTATTGATTACTCTTTATATCAAGTGATAACATACATTGTATGTTAACCCTGAAATTTCTGTGTAAAATGGTGTTTAAAGCAGTGAATTAAAGGATTTTTCCTTTAGTTAGGTGATGGGGGAAAGTCTAAGGAAATAGCAGTTTGTGCAATTGGATGTTATCTAAAAGTAAGGGTAATTCAACAACTAGTTATGTTAAAAATCTCAGGTACAGAGAGAACAGGCAAGAAGAAAAGTAAAATGGTAATTGGCCTCCCATAGAGCATCAGTTACTTCTTTTAGTCAAGGTAGGGGAATGTTTGGCATTTTATGGCTAGCACTGCAATGTGGTTCTAGTCCGTATTTAGGGAATATTTTAATAGGATTTTTTAAGTCTCACCTTATGATGGTCTTTGAGTGTGAATGAGGTTGTATTTTGTGAGATCAGGTCAGCAAGAGAATAAGTGTAATCTAGCAGTGTCAGTCCAGCTTGAATAACTGAGGTCATTAAAACTGTGTTAGGGACATCTGGGCTGCTTTTACTTCCCTTGGGCTTACAGTATTATCCATTGGCCATACTTAGAGCTAGTATTACTGGTTGACTAATTAATCAAACAGTTAATCAGTTTTTTGTTAATAATTCATTATACCTATGACAAGTGTGAGGCACACAAAAGGTACTGTATCAATTTGCACAGAAAAAGCAAACAAGTATTAAGGCATGCCCCAGGGAAATTGGTAACAAGCTCAGGCTGTCTCTTGACAGTGTGCTCCTTTTAGAAGCAATAAATATGTCCTCAAGGATCAGTAGGAGCAGAGTGACTTGCTTCCTTCCTTTCTCAGCTTATCACCCCTCCATCCTTCAGCAAACTACCTCAAGGATCCTCATCACAATTACCACCCTTCTCTTCACTCTGGTTCTGCCACAAAGATTACCACTGCCAAGAAACTTAAAAGGAAACTCCTGAAAGCTTCAGTTTGGGATTCTGTTTTCTGATGCAGGTAATAAGACAGTACAGTAAATAATGTAATTGCAGAATGTAATAGCCCCCAGTTCTTTTTGAATTTTACAGCCATACACAGAAACCAGTATTTGCTAAACTCTTACTATCAGATGCTGGTCAAGATTCTCCCAGAGCTCTTCAAAAATATACTGTTATGTGCATTTTATATGTATTAATTTCCTATGATTGGCAAAGAAAGCTCTTGACTAAATTTGGGGATGTTTTTGTTAGACAGAGCTATCTACCATTTGTCCCAAGCTAAACAATTATCCTTATTTTAAAAGTATTTTCTGGAGACAGATTACCCAGTGCTGCAGGTGTATTCATCCTTTCACATTAAAAAAAATATGTGCAAGGAAATTAGAGGAGAAAACTGCAAACCTGAGGCATCTCCGGACTAACCATGGAAAGTGGGCCAACAAAGTTGGGAACTACAGAGTTTTCTACTACATCAAATTGTGAAGGAAATTAAAATTTGAGAAAACATTTTCCTTTCAATCTGTGTTTGACACAGCCTGCCTTACTCAGTCACAGTCTGTTTCAGTTTTTCTGGAGTTTACTAACAAGTCAATAAATCCTCCAAAAGACAGTTGTGGTTGTTAGTTAAGTGTGCAAGAAACCTGGGAGCAAAACCACAGAACACTTTAGCAGTGCTCACAGCAGCCCATGCGGGGTGCACTGACTCGAACTCTTGTGTGGTTTTGGTTGTTTGTTCTTGAATTTCATTACTTGGGATGAAACTCAGGGCTACAACTACAACCTTAGAATTTTTCACTTAAGTTTGTTTCAGTTTTTTTGAAAGCTCCAACTGAGACTTTAGTGAATACACAACATAGTCTCTTCTGCACAGAGGAGATAAGTAATAAAAGGTAAGTGTGAGGTCAGCTTAAATATGTTAAGTTTAGCATTCAATGATGTTAACCCACTCAGAATTGGTGTCACATCTGTAATATTACGTAAACGGATTTGGAAGAGTTCAGCTGCAGAACTGTTCTGAGAGAGAATGGTGTCACTCAAAGATCAAACATGATCTATTTTTCAGTTTTTTTTTTTTTACAGTAAGCTGCTGTTGCTGAATGGAAAATGAAACGCAAAAGGGTGAAAGAGGAGCTGTGTTAGGACACCACTGCAGACTAATTGGGGGGGAACTGTGGTGACTCGAGCTTAGGGCATGACAGTAGAGAAACAGAGAAACGTATGAGTCACAGTACAGTAGCAGAAGCAATCAGTCTTACTGATGAGCTGGGTCTGGGAGAAAAGAAAAGGAAATAAACGCTACACTAAAATAGATGGGATGAGTCCTTGAACAGTCGCAGAAACCATTCATTGCTAAATACAGTATGAAATGATGAACAAAATGATTATCTCAGAATACAACCTTTTAGAAACACCTTGCCCAGCACTTTAATTTAAAATGCCCAATCACATTTAGTAACACATGCTTCTGATTTACAAAGAACAGACTTTTATCTACGTTGGTAATACAGTTTTAGACCTAAAAGGACTTAAATTTATGAAATTTAAAATCTATGTCATATTCACATGCCACAGTAAGTTTCTCTCAGTCATTTCTTCCATTCTCTTAGCAGCCATTCTTATGGCTCCAACAATCATTAAAAACCTCATTAAAATGGGGCATGGTGGCACATGCCTGTAATCACAGCACTTGGGGAGGCTGAGGCAGTAAGATCATCGTAAATTCGAGACCAACCTAGGCTACAAAGTGAGTTCAAGGTTAGCCTGACCTGCATATGAAATCTTGTCTCAAAAACACTAAATAAATAAATAAATAAATAAATAAATATCTCATTTGAAGAAAAGAAGCTTTGATTAAACAGTTGCTTCAGAACTCACTGTAATGTTAACAACTTCATTCTTAAAGAAAATAACCTAAGGCAAAATATATTAGATATGTGTTCATCTAGTTTAAATTTATCTTCAAAAAAGATGAATATATGGTATCTGAAACTTACTCTGAATCTCTAATCACATCCTTAAAATCTAAATGGAAAAGTCATTTAGAAAATGTAATTTAGTAGTACAAGGACTAGAATCTATCCCTCTTGCAGCTAAAATCCTGAAAGAACTGAGACTACACAAGTTAAGACAGGGATTAGCAGCATCTTAAGAAACTTTATAGCCATCTGAGTCTCTCTAGCACAGAAGTCAAACAAAATCTAGAAATACATTAAGGTCAGAGAGGAAAGCCTTTGCACACATTTTATAACTTTCTAAATATTCACTGGCTTGCTAGTCCTCTTCCAAAAAATACACGTACTGGTCTCCTCTTACATCCTCTGCCAGTTATCCAGAAAATTCTTACTATTTAATGTTTCAACTAGATTCTTGTCCTCAGATAACTATGGTAACTTTAAAAAATAACTTGTGATTGCATAATGCTCTATTCTGGGTAATAAAAAGAAATATTTTCATGTTTCTTATGCATGTTCTGTTTACACATGGTTATGATAATGAAGTCCAAGATCTGAATACAGGATTATTTAACAAAGGTTGTTGGAGCTTTTCAAATTCATGCAAACATAAAACCATAATGCAGAAGTATACAATGACTCCAAATATTTGTCCTAAGAGTTCCCTTTTTCACACTATGTCAGCTTCATGCCCAACTTCCTGTGTCATGTGAGCCCTCTCTCTCTCTGTCTCTGTCTCTCTGTCTCTCTCTTTCTCTCCCCCTCCTTCTCTCTCTTTCACTCCTTCTCTCTCTCCCTCTGCTTCATGCATTTATTAATTCATTTTATAAATGATTATTGGAGGTTTTCAAATTTTCACTGAAAAATATTAAACTCATCTTCAAGCATGCCTAATAAACTAATTTCTCAGACAAACTGATAGGAACACATGAAGATGTTCCCAAATGGGCCAATTTAAAGATTCTTCTCTTGGTAGAGACATATTTCAAAATCGAGATGCAGTAAAGAAATGGTTTAAATCATTGGGCTGATTGTAGGTCTCACTGATGAATAATGAACTTCCCGGAATGGCTGTAAATTAAAACCTGAATTAAAATGTTCTCCTAAGTCTGGTTTGGCATATACTCTGGTTTCTCTTAAGATTGCATGAATCTTTCACCTTTTACTAAATCAGGTTTGAGGATACTTTTTTAAAAAATCACTTCTACAATATGCTCTCCAGAGAATGAAACAGACTCGTTAGTACCACATACTCAGAAAAAAGTGCTGCCAAGAACAGAACTTTGCAGTGTGCTATTACCAGAAGGAAAAATATGGTGAAGTCCTTGACAGTAGAGGTCAGTGACAGTCAGAACACTTGTACACCACCAGTGGGAGTGAAAAGCACAGCAGTAATTGAGGGAAACGCTTCAGTTTAATCTGTTGAAGATGCATGCTTTCTACATAAGTTAATGCACAGTGAACCAGAAGACATCCTAGTAATGTAACTCCCAATAACCTCAAACTGGAAATAAATCAAGATATTCACATTCTTTACAATGGTTAAATAAGAGATGACCTACTTAGATACAGTGATCTAGACCAGTAATAATGGACCAGCTCCAGAGATACCAGCCAACACAAATTTCACAAAGTTCCTAGTACTGTTGGGAAAAAAAATCCTCCAAAGTTCAGCCATACAATGTCATTTATGCAAAGTACAAAAACAGGAAAAAACAAGAAAAGTGTATAAGTGCATACTTATTTATTAAATCATAAAGAAATACAAAGAGGTTATTATCATAGGAAAAAAGCATTGCAATTGGCGGACAGCAACACAGAGAACCACTGGGAAAGAGCCTGAGAAGAGAATCTAGGGGATGCGTGATACAGGATTTCTGGATCCTACTGGTAGCTACAGGAATGCTTTCTATATTAAACTTCAGATTGGTATATAAAGCATGTTTCCTGACACTTCAATGTAAAGACATTTCTGCATCTATCCACTGATAATACTAAATCTTAAGGGCTTTTACAGACCAACAATTATTAAATAAAAGGATAGTATTTCCAGGGCTAGACTAAAATAGTGACCATTTATGTATAAATGTATAATGCATCCCACCAAATTGGCTTAAGGACATTTCAGCATTTGAATTTGTCTTTGCACTGTCATTTGTTAATTGCTGGTGCCCTTTGATTATTAGTATGATTGCAATATATAACAAATACATTCCTAATGGGGAATTTGGAACATAAATCTATCATATCTTGATCCTTTGTATTTCTTTTTCCCTTTTTTAGTTCATAGGCATATGAAAACTTTTCACACCCCCAGCAACTCCAGCACCATCACAGGCTTCATCCTTCTGGGCTTCCCCTGCCCCAGGGAGGGTCAGATCCTCCTCTCTGTGCTCTTCTCTGCTGTTTACCTCCTCACCCTCGTGGGCAATGCTTCCATCATCTGTGCCGTGCACTGGGATCAGAGACTACACACACCCATGTACATCCTGCTGGCCAATTTCTCCTTCCTGGAGATCTGGTATGTCACCTCTACTGTCCCCAACCTGTTGGTAAACTTCCTTTCTGACACCAAGGTCATCTCCTTCTCTGGGTGCTTTCTCCAGTTCTATTTCTTCTTTTCCTTGGGTTCCACAGAGTGCTTCTTCCTAGCAGTTATGGCATTTGATCGTTACCTTGCCATCTGCAGGCCCCTGTACTATCCTACTCTTATGACTGCACATCTCTGCAACATTCTTATATTCAGCTGTTGGGTACTTGGTTTCCTCTGGTTCCTAGTCCCCATCATCATCATGTCCCAGATGTCCTTCTGTGGGTCCAGGATTATTGACCATTTTCTGTGTGACCCAGGTCCTCTGTTAGCACTCAGCTGTACCAGAGACCATGTAATAGAATTGACTAGCTCCACCTTAAGTTCTCTACTATTATTTTTTCCCTTTGTCTTTATCATGGGTTCCTATGCTCTGGTTCTCAGAGCTGTGCTGAGAGTTCCTTCAGCAGAAGGGCAAAGAAAGGCCTTCTCTACCTGTGGATCCCATCTGGCTGTGGTTTCTCTTTTCTATCTCTCAGTGATGGCTATGTATGTGAGCCCAACATCTGAGCATGAAGCTAGAATGCAGAAGATCATGACTCTGTTTTATTCAGTGGTTACTCCACTCATTAATCCTGTTATATATAGTCTAAAAAACAAAGATATGAGAAGTGCAATGGAGAAATTACTGAGAAAATAATAATGAGTCTTATTTTAAAAGTTTTAAGAGACAGAATCTATTTTTAGATTCTTGATAAAAAAGAAATGTAACTGATATCACTCATAAAATTGGCCTTTTTTTATTATTTCCCAGAATGTAGAATGTGTAGAGCTATAAACAATTTCAAAGAAGCACTCCATCTTCCTAATTTTACCCTTGATAGAACTATCAATTCAAAAATTGAGTTGAATTTATAAAGAAAATATAATTAAATCCAAATCTTCTACCAAAAAACTTCTCCACAAAGGTAGAAGAAAAAGGAAACACTTTTATTATTAAATAAATATTAGACCAGAGTTCAATGTTCGTGTTAGACATTAAGTGACCGTGAAAACAGAAATATTACTCTTTTTTATATAGCAAAGTCAATACAATCCATTACATACATAATCTCAAAATAATGTATAAGAAGACAAAGAGTGGCAAAGAGTAGAAAATATCACCCGTGTTCAGTAGGGATAATAAAGTCTTTCATGTTTTTACCATATTTGTCCTTAGAAGTTACACAAGACCAGACCTTAAGACAAAAACCTAATATTTTCTACTTTCAACAACCACGTTACCTTACTCCTTTAGTTGAGCTTATGTTTCTATCCTCCAGGATATTTGTGATAGTAATGTCAATTAATACACAACATACTAATATCTTCAAAATATGTAAATATTTCAGATAAAAGTATCATAACTAAAATTTAAAAAGTGCCAAATATATGAAAAATCAATATTAAAAAATTTTTAGCATCTAAAACATCATTTTACTTTGTTCATTAACAAAAAATATAAATAAAACTATAATAAATATATACCTCTTTCCCTCCCAAAATTGAAAAACAAAGTGATATTGAGTGAACTAGTAGTCTTTACTAATAGAACATAAATTGGTATAGCTTTAAAGGATATTTTACCAACAACAACCAAAATTTAGATGGCTTTCCCTTTGATCAGTACTTTCATTCTTAAATATTTATCTTAGAGGTATATTTACATAATAAAAAATGGCATATGTTCTATACTATTGATTACTCTTTCTAAGAGCAAACAAGTAGAAACTTGTAAATTCCCATTACAATGAAAAGCTGTGCATGTGTTAATTATTAAGGATAAACAGTGCAAAGCAGGGCTGTATCTGGGGTTCTTTCATTAAGAAAAATTACATATTTATCATATTTATGTAAATATGTGGGTTCACAAAGAGATCTTTAGAAGAAGAAACTAATAACCATGACTGCTTCGGGGAAGGGGAATTGTGTGTGAGGATGTGGAGAGGAGTTTAGATTATACTACATATGCTTTTTTATTACATTTCATTCTGTTTAGGAGTTGAATTAAAATATTTGATGTTGACATTTAAACAGTAAAGTTTAAAACAACTTCCCCATAAAATTAGAAACAGAGAAACATTTTTTCATTAGTTTTTAGGAAACAACAAAGGGACATGATAATTGACAAGAAATAAAAAAGAAGAAAATTGGCAACTTCTTTGTGTTGTCTGACTTGAATTCTTTGTTTTGGGATAAAGAGGAAAATAAGTTCCTCCTCTAAGGATCTATGAGTGTAAATAAAGTATGAAACATTGGAAGTGGCTCTTCTTTCTCCATGTTCACTGAGTCATTTTTAAAAACTTAGACACTTAATAGTCTAAATACTGAGTCAGTGGGTAAATGATTATTCACAAATGAATAAACTGGCTTTCTTCACTACTCTACAAAGAAGGAAGTGGTGCAAATATATGGGAGCAAGTAGAACACTATACAGATAAAAACCAGGTGTATTAAAGGATGAAAAAAATGAACAGCTCTGAATGGTGCAATTAGCCATTGATAGGCCAGTGTCTATTTACAACCATATCATATTACACAGAATAGAAGTTCCAACAAAATGTGTCCATAGAACATTTACTATCCATCACCTACTGACTTATTGGCCTTACCTACTGATTTTTTTAAATTTTAAAACCAAGAAAAAGTCTCAAAACCATTTCAAAACAAAATAGGAGATTAACACTGGTTAATATATGCATATTGTTATCTACAAAGAACCTACTGACTTATTAATTGGTATCCTTAATCAATATAAGTATGGTCCCAAGATGCAACATGAACTCACAATTAAACAAATAATCAAGCAGATATACATAAGTAGATGTAAAGAGAAATAATAATAATGAATGACATTGAGTGTTAAAAGCAACCTTCAAAAGATATCAACCTATAAATACTATATATTGATACTTAAAATTTTATACTCAGAACTTATTTCCCTTTGAGCAAGAATAACATTATCTGAAATATATCTTGGGTATCTAATCTGATTTTATGAATTCAGCATTTAGATTTCTTTTTTATTATTATTTTAAAGAGGGTAAAATTAAACACAACAAAGCAGAACAAAACAACACAAAAAAGCAATGTAAGAGTCATAAATTTCAAAGCAAGACCCCCAGAGATCTTCACTATCTATCATTTTGTGTCTGTTTTCTTCCAAATAGTTCACATACAGAGAATTCACATGAAATAACATAGTATAGAACTGATCTGAAGAGAATGAGGAAGGTGTCAAGACCAGACAATAGGGAAGTCAACAATGGCTGTCATAGTGTCTCTCATTCTCTTCAAAGTAGCTGTCCATACCTTCATGTATGTTGAAATTAAACAAAACAAAACAGGCTAAAATCACTCTGAACAAAGAATAGTAGTATTGCTGGATTTCACATAATGATGCTATGAATCAGCACTGGGTACCTTAGTGTCTCTTTTTCTTTAAAGTATTTGTTCATTTCATCAAGCGTTATATATCAGTTCTCATAAACTGTTTATAGGTTCTACACATGCATGAATTTCTACATGTGTTTCTATCCTTTCTGTATTAGAGGGAAAAACAAAACACAGCAAGACAAAACAAAACAAATTCTTATAAAACATGAAATGAAAAAGCCACATAAATTCACAGCACAAGGTGATCTACAATGGTTACTGTGTTGTCTCTTATTATCTTCAATAGAACCATCCATATCATCAGGTCCCACAAACTCCCTCAGTTTTTAGATTGGAGGGGCAACCTGCTATTTACCTAAGTGGTTCCAAACCTTCTCACTCCTGGACTTGATCTCAAGTTGTATTCCTTTACATTCAAAAGCCTCAAGGTTTTCCTTTGTCATAGCTGAATAGTTCCCTACTGCACATAAATATCCTATCTGGACTTGATCTCAAGTTGTATTCCTTTACATTCAAAAGCCTCAAGGTTTTCCTTTGTCATAGCTGAATAGTTCCCTACGGCACATAAGTATCCTATCTTTCCAACCTATCTGTAGATGCTGGTTGAGTTGCCCCTATTTCTCTCTGGTTCACTGTCACACAGACCATTCTTTTCTCATATTTGATTTTCAGTCCATAAACTCTCTTTCAGGTTGATTATATTTCCTATACAGAGCATCTCGGTAGACCCTATCTCCTAATCTATTCTGCCTGTGTTTCTTCTTCTTCTTCTTTTTTTTTTTTAGTGTATCAAGACCATCTATGTTAGAGATCATAGCCAACCTTCTCTGCCTCATTTCTGCTATGCCTTTTTTCTGCTATTGGTTATGCTTTTTTCTGCCACTTTTCTCCTTCACTCTACTGCCTGCCACTTTCACTGAGACCTCTCTGCCACTGTACCTGAAATCCTGGTATTTTTTCTCTCTCTCTCTCTCTCTAGAATGTCCTTCAGTATTCTCTGTAGGGTTGGATTGGTGGTCACAAATTCTCCCAGTTCCTCTTTGTCATGGAAGCATCTTGTTTCTCCATTAATTTCTAGTGACAGTTTTGCACTGTACATCAATCTGGGCTCGAGGTTATTTTCTTTCAGGCCTTGGAATACTTCTCTCCAAGCTCTTCTTGATTTCATGGTCTGTGTCAGGAAGTCTGCTGTGATTTTGATGGGTTTTCCTTTATAGATGATCATTTTCTTTTCTCTGATGATTTTTAATATTCTGTCTTTACATTGAATTTCTGATATCTTGATTATTATATGCCTGGGTGTAGATCTGTTTTGGTTGTAGGTGGCTGGAGTTCTCTATGCCTCGTACTTCTGCATATCATTTTCTTTTCCTATGCTTGGGAAGTTTTCCTTAATTATTTCAGTGAATAGCCTTTTTATTTCCTTTGTTTTTACTCCTGCTTCTTCACTCACATTTTTTATTCTTAAATTCCTCTTGTTAGATCCTCTTGTTGTCTTCTAGCCTTTGTATTGTTACTGCTTTTTTCTTCATTAGCTTTAAGAGATCTTTCCTTCCATGATCACACATTGTAAACCTGTCTTCAAGTTTTGATAGTCATCCTTAGTTTCTTTCAAGCAGTTTTTCCAACTTTCAATGGAGTTTTTAATTTCCTGGTAATCTGTTTGAATCTGCTTCATGTATTCTAGGTTTTCTTTATATTCTTTATCAAACATTTCTCTCCTTTTTTGTGTGTTCCTCCTTTCTCCTGTCTGTGTCTTCTTGAGAGGTGCTTAGCATTTCTTTTATTAATCTACTTATATCTTGCTTTATTTGATTTAATATTTCAGTTTTGAGCTCATTTACAAGGTCCCAAAGATATCTCTTTATGTCCACTGATGCCATGTCTGATGTTGCATGTTTTCTGCCCTCAATCTCTTTTGTATTTACCTCTCCTGGATTAGTGTTCTCAGAGTTGGGGGCTGGAGGCTTCCTCTTTCTCTTGTCATGATTTTGGTTTCTTCCATACAGGTTTATAGTGGAGGTCCCAGCCCCTTTCCCCCTGTTGGCTATGGTTCTTCTGAAGTGCACTGGCTAGGGATTTCTGCCCTCTCCAGTTTGCTCTTGGTCATTGAGGAGCAAGCAGGGGCAGTGTATGCTGGCTCCTCCCCACCAGGCCAGTCATCCTTTGGGGGCCTTCACTACACTCGTGTATGCTGTGCATAGGGAATTGGTTTGGGACAACTTATTGGGACCCGACCAAGCAGATCCCACCAATCTGCTCTGGGAAGGGAGCAACCAACTAAAGTCACTGTCATTCCTAGTTCATGCCCATCCTGCCTGATTCCAACATGTTGTCCAGTTGGTCACCCCTTTCCCATAGAGGTGTCTTATTCCCAGCACTCACTATGGGTTAATGCAGGTCCCTCTCCTGATCCATTCTCCATTGGGCTCGCCGACCTCCATCTTCAGCATGACCAGCTAGTTGCAGTGGCACAACCCTGGGTGGCCCCAGCTAGCCATAGTGGGTTGCAGATGCATGAGCTCAGGTTACTCTGGCCAATCTCAGCAGTGTGAATTGAGGCCACTTTGGCAAGAGCACTGTGGTCACTAATCTTAGCTTCTCCAATGGTAGCCCTGGGACAGCATGTTAGACCAGCTCTTTTTGCCTTTAGTTTCTTCCTGGGATGGGAGGACCCATCTCCCTCTGTCCAGATCTCTCCAGGATGTTTTATTCTGGCATAAATTGTTTCTCTCTGTATCCTGCTGCTTATCGGTCCACCATCTTTTCCATCCTCTTAGCTTTCTTTTTAACTCCAAGTGATTTGCTGACATTTATTTTCATTCAATAAAGACACTCAATGCAATAATGATTTTCATCCACAACTGTAAAAATGACTTACTTTTTTCTCAGAATATATATAGTAAATGTCCAATGTGACAACTCTCAAAATATGAAAATATTTTAAAGTTATCTAAAACCCTGCCATTCTAGTGATGGTCACTATTATTTTATTAAACACTATCCATGTTTTCTTTTATACACACACTGATGTACACACATGTGTAGTTGTTCATGTGTTAAACATTTAGATGTAACTCCTTGTTTTTCCCTACTGCTCTCCATCATACCTTTTTCTTCAAGCTACTTTTTACTCCACTACTTACCATCCCTGCTACATAAGCAACAGTAACAAACCAATATATGCCTCCATTCTATTCATTATGTTTCCAGTAATATATAAATATTTATTATTAAACATTGGTAGGAATTTTGTACATTGTCAAGAACTACTGCCTGCAAAAAGGCAGAGTAAAGGTGATTAAAAAATGCTAGTTAAATCTACACTTTTGATGCTGAATATGGTTTGATTGTTAGTAGTGGTAAAGTTATTTCCATTTAGTAGATATTTACTGAAGGTGAATAGTAGGGCAATGTTTGGTTTGTCTTAGTGTTCATTCTATAATTATGTAAATCTTATTATGGACATTATAGGTCTTAAGGCTTTATCAATATCGTTTGTGTTTGACACTGTAATTGATGTATATTTTATTACTGTATCCACAATGATAAAACTGTTACTATTAGTTGATTTCTTGGGATAAAAATATGTGGAAAACTAGGTACTGAGTCAAATACACTGCAATAGCACATCTCAAATAAATGGAAGAGACTGTACCTAAAACAGTGGCAAAGGCCAGAGAACACTACTGAAAATCATACATAACTAAAGAGGTCTCCTTGCTAGAAAAATACTTTCCTCTGCATACACTAACAAGAAACACACACACACACTCACACACACAGAACTACAAGAACTCATGTCAACAAAATATCTCTGAAAACTCCCAACTCCCGCAAAACTGACCCAAGTGGCATCAAATGGAAGGAAACCAAAAGCCACATATCTAGATTAAATTAAAAATTAAATGCTGGCAAGTGTATGGAGAGATTCATAACACTAGGGAGAGTGTAAATTAGGGCAGCTTGTCTGGAGAACAGAAAGGAGATTCCTAAAATAAAAAAAAAACAGAACTGCCATTTGATCCAGGTATCTCATTAATTGTTATATCTCCAAAAATAAATGAAATTGGTGTGTGAGAAGTATATTTGGACTGACATAATTACTGCAACACTAGGACAACTTGATTCCAAGATAGAAAGTCATATCTTGCATGCTGGGATCAGAAAATACCCACATAGCAACAGGAGTCTACCCATGGACCTGGAGAGCATTATGTTAAGTGAAATGTCAGGCACAGAAAGACAAATATTGCATATTTTCGTCAATAAAGAGCTGGCTTCATAGGAATAGAGAATGGATAGAGTTTACCAAAATCTAACCAGAGTAAAGATATGTAGAAAATAGATTTGGAAAGTGTATTGGATAATCATGATTGACTGGATTAAGAGATTCCTGGAGAGGTGATTGGACTATATAAGAGGCACCAATCACATCAATGAATTAGTTGAATGTGCTGCTGGAAGGCAGCATTTAGTGGGAAGAGGTGAGTCATGCAGACATGACCTTGGCATACTAGATCTGATCCCTGTGCCTTTCCTCTATGGTGCTATTTCCCTGCTTTCTGCTTTTAAGACACCATGAAGTAGCAGTTTTCTTCACCACAATCCTCCTCCATGTGTTTGCCTCATCTCAGACTCACAACCATGGAACCAAGAAACTGTGGACTAAAACTACTGAAACCATGAGCCAAATAAATGATGTCCTAGTTTTAGTTATGTATGTCAGGCATTTCTCCCTGCAACAAGAAAGCTGACTAATACAGTGCAAACATGGGCACAAAATAGTGGTGCAATGAAATAAAAGGAGATAACTTCTAATATTCTAGACCACAATAGAATACTATGGTTAATGACTGCTAACTGCATATTTCAAAATAACAAGTTGAGACAGCATTGAATATTTTCAACATAAAGGGATGAAGAATGATTAAAGTAATATTATAAGGGAGTTAATGCTGAACTGACCACTACACATTGTACACACTTATTGAAATGTCACATTGTACTTGTAAATATGTACAATTATGTATCAGTTAAAGTCTGTTTTTAAAAAAGAAAAACTCTTTGCACAAATGCAACTCTACTTTCCAGGTAAAAAATTTAAATAGAAAACTGGTACCAATCTAATAATTGTTTATCCTATGGTACTTAGCCAACACATAGAATCATACATATATATGTGCAAGAAGCTGCATTGTTTAGAAACACAAATTATTAAAAACTATTAAGTGTTTAATTAAAACTTATTTAGATTTAATCATACTATATCAATCATTGCTTTTTAAATTAGGGAGTTTTACTTACACAAATACAGCAAATGATCCAGTCATTATGGTGGGATGGTATAGCATTTGGCCAGATACCAATAATTGGTCATGAAAGAGAGCCAGCAGCATTTACTAGCACCCAAGGAAAAGAAGTACAAGTAAGCCAAACAACTAGAGAAGGAAATGGTATTAGATTGAGTATTGATTAAAGATTGTGAATTGTGCATGTCACATGCAAGAATGTAGTCACACCTTACAACTCTATAGCTCAGGCTGTAAGAACAATGGACAAAATTCATGACCTGTGCTTGAATTCTAGTTTTGTCACTTACTAGTCCAGTGGCAGAAAGTGATAAAAATTCTCTGAGGTGGGTTTCTTTATTGGTGAAAGTAAAATTAAATCTAGCCTTTCTGAAACTCAGAGGCATAGGAACTATGAAATTAGATTATTGTATACAAATTGTTGTCATTGCTATGTAGTCTTAGACAGCAATTGTTTTTATAATAATTATCCATATATTTTGCCTTAAACTGGAAACAGGAGAAAAGTATATAGTTGGCCTTTATCTTATAATTCAATAAGATTTAAAAGACGGTATCAGAAATTTAGGCTAATTTTCCAAACAACTTACTTGAAATCATTAGTAGGTTAAAATTTTACATAGAAATAAAGATAACTGCTATTAAGATCTTGGTGGTGTTTGGGTTGGCAGGCCATTAAGGAATCTGTTTTCTCTCCACTAAGATTATAATTTCAGGCAGACACAGGTCATGTATAAGTTGAGTATCTCTCATCCTCAATGGTAGGGCCAGAAGTATTTCAAATTTCAATTTTTTACAATTTTGAAATACTTCCATATATATAATAGATATGTTGGGGGAAGATCTCAAGTGTAAATAAAAAATTTGTTTATGTTTAATGTACATAACATGAACAATAATAAAACATGCACAGGCTGAAGATGATTTCAGCATTTTTAGTGTATCTGCCTTTTGAATGCAGCATATCACTTGGAATTGCAGGAAACGAGTTCTCATTTGTACTGTGCCAGCCAGGTCAGTGCTCAAAAAGTTCTGGATTTTGAAGTATTTTGAATTTGGGATTTCTGTATTAAGGATATTCAATCCATATGGTCTACAAATGGTTAACCCAAATCTAAGTCAATGAGAACTAAACTGTCAAATAGTTAATATACAAACCTTAATATGGAAACTAATGGAGATTTTCAATAAAATGTTAATCACTCTTCTGTCACTTAGATGCACTATCAGAAGCATCTAAATCAATTAACTCCAAAATCTTTGGCATTCTCATTTGTATAACCAACCTGACTCTACTTCCCCTTGGTGAACATGCACAATTAGTGACCCTCATTGAACATATATGAGGCACTTGAGCAAGTTGACTCCAAGTAAACAGAGAGTGGATAGGGGTCTGTTAATTAATACTTCAAAGGAAGAGGACAGAGCAAAGAATAATGAAAGCCTGATGTGGTGTTGCACGTTTGTAATGACAGTTACTCAGGAGGTGGAGGCAGGAAGCTCACTGCTACCAGCTCAAGCTAGGAAACATGGATAGACCGTCTCTCAAACAAAAAAGGATGGCAGAGAAAGAAAGTCTTAAATACCATTCTTAACTGCAAGACTCGAAAGTGGCAGGAATTGTAACTTCATCACAATCCCTAGTTTGGTATGAATGGTATGGCAGTGTTGACACTAAGTAGTTCTGGTGATCTTCAGTAACTGCTATACCCTTTTTACATTTCATGTTCAATGAATATTTATAACATGCCCAAAAGGAGGACGGGTTTCTCTTATCTGAGATTCAAGCCCTACTCCTTGTGTTTGTCTCTATTATCCACTGTAGGCACTATACCCTTTAGACTCCAGTGATGGCTGGCCAGCTGATGTAAACCAACAAGAAGCACCATGAGATGAGAAAGCTGAAATGCATTGACTCAGGCAAGTGGTTCACTGAAATGCATCTACTCAGGCAAGTGGACTCAATTATTCTCATGCTTTAGAGTGTCCACCCTGACCAGAGTCCTTTCCCTACTGATGGGTGACTATAGGGCAAACACACAAGTACCACAGAGAGCTGTACCCTCTTCCTTTCTAGATCAATCTCTGGGTCCTCAAGCCTTGGGCACTTGCTGGCTTAATGGCTCTGAGCTCTTTCAGAGCCCAAAAAAGACCTTTTTTGTAGAAAAATTTATAGAAAAGAACAAAACAGAAAAAAGGGTAGAAATAATACAGAATTTCAAAAAAAATTAAGGCTAAGTAATCACTAATTGATAAATTACATATTGTCATCTTAGAAATCATTGTTCAAGTCACAAAATTAAAGCATAGAAAGTGCATAATGAGAGTGCAAAGTGTTCTGTTCAATGATCCAACAACAACTTAGTAATGTGGTTATCTATCTTACATGCTTAAACATGTAGGTAGTTACATGCTTTAGAGCACTTTTGCTCCCTGATGAGTAAAAGTTTAGGAAATAATACTGGGTGTAGATAATATTGCATTCTGCTATTATTTTTTTATTCTTCTGAACACTGCATTACTACCTACATGAGCAAAGGAATACCAAATTGAAACTTTCAGAGCATTATTTTTAATTTTCTTGGCACTAATAATCTTTTTGGAAAAATTAGAGTGAAGAAAAAGGTGTTTTTCCTGTGCAAGTTGATATTGTACCTTCTACATGTTTCATTGGTGGAATGAAATTTTAATTAAAAACTGACTGTTCCATTAATTAATCAACCAATGAGTAATGTTACATAACTCACTTTAAGTGTGGCCAATCAGGAAATTTATAAGCCTGAGGAAAACAAAAGCAGACTTAAACATCCCTAACACATCTGATATTCACAGAAAGACCTCAGAGCTATTCAAGACAGCATGACACAGCTGGCTGTGCTCTTCTCTCATTGACCAAATCTCCCAGAATACAACCACAATCAAGGACTCAGATGGTGACAAAAAGAGATAAAACAAACCTAATTTGTAATTTTGCTGATGCACAGGCAAAAACAATGTCACTGTACTACCCATAAAATAGCAAACATTCTCTTATCTTGGCTAAAATGATTAACCAATAATTGGGGGGGGGCAATTATCAGTTGTTCTCTGTGTCTGTTCTAAAAGTAAGATTTTTAAGATACATAGTGAATTAGGTGTCCACATTCCTGTTTATCTCTTTTTCAGTTCTTTCCTCTTTATCTCTATTCTGTACTTCCCTTTGTCCTTTCCTCATGTCATCTCTGGAATTGCTCTTAAAATACACTGTGCATTTAAGTTTTGTGGCAGTATAAGTGATATGCAATAAACTGTATATATTTAAAGTATATAATTTGATAAATTTTAACTCATAAGCACTACAAAATTATCACCATAATGAAGACAGAAAACATAATCCTCATGTCCAAAGTTATCTGAAGTCCTTTGAAATCTCTTTTGCTTTCTCTTTGGAACAACTCTGTAAAGGAGCTCTGCTCTTCCCCTCACGGGATGAGTTTGCAGTTCCCACCACTTAGGTGAAACAAGTCAGCAAAGTAAAGACTGACACTGAATGCTCTTGTTTGTGTGTAGAAGCCATAAAAGATCCCATAGAAAGAGAGAGTAGGCTAGTGATTTCCATTACTGTAAGAATGGGTGTGGTGTGAAGAGAAAATAAGAGATGCCCAATAATGCAGCTGGATGAGAGAAATAACTTCCAAAGTTTTTAGCACAGTATAATAATTAAGATTAATAAGAATTAGTTGAATATTGTAAAATAGATAATAGAAAAGATTTTAAATATTAGTAACACAAAGAGATGTGTCTGAGATGAAAGCTATGTCAATTATCCTGATATAATAATTACACAATAGGTACATACATTGAAATATTGTACTTCAGTCCATAAATATTTGCAATTGTGTGGCGTTTATATTTTTTAAAAGTCATAAGGATATATAGTTGGAATTATACCATTATATAGTCATTGTTTTATTCTGGCTTCTTCCATACAGCATAGTTATTAGAAAGTTTATCCAAATTTTTGCAGATATCACTATTCATTCCTTTTTATTCCATTCTAAAAGTACCTATAATGTGTTCATCCTTTCACCACTTGGTAGATGTTTGTATTCTTCAATTCCTAATTTTTGGCCATTATGAATAAACCTGCTAGGGACATTTATGCCCTAGCTTTGTGTGTCACATGATTTTCCTCTCTTAAGTATATAGCTAGAGGTGAAAAGGCTCTCTCAATTTATGGATGCATGCTTAACTTTTTCATGAAACTCCCAAGCTATCTTCTATTGATAGGTATAAAAGAAAAAGAAGGTGACAACACAAATTATATCAAAAGACTATTTACAGAAGTAATAGCCCAAAATTTCCCAAACATGAGAATAGAAACTGACATACAAATAAGTGAAGCATATAGAACTCCAAACAGCCATAACCAAAATAAAACTACACCCTGATATATAATAATCAACATCCCAGAAATTCAACATAAGAACAGACTATTAAAAGCTGTTAGAGAGAAGAGACAGATCACCTATAAAGGAAAACCTATCAGAATCACAGCAGACTTCTCAACACAAACAACAAAGTCAAGGAGCATGGAGTGAAGTACTTTAGATCCTAAAGGAAAATGGCTTCCAACTTGAATTTATGTACCCTGCAAAACTTTCTTTCAAAATGGATGGAGAAATAGGATACATGCATGACAAAGAACAGCTGAGGAATGTCATGAACACCAAACCAACCTTGCAAAGAATACTGAAAGATATTCTAAATAGACATGAAAATAACTACAATTCCAAGAATACCAACAAGAAAAAACCAATAAGCAAGGGAAACAATTAAAGAGAGGAGAAAGATAAAGAACCAATAACAGAAAAATAATATGACAAAAACAAACCAATATATATCACTTATATCCATTAATGTAAATGATTTCAATTCACCAATTAGAAGAAACAGACTGGCAGAATGGATCAAGAAACAACATTCAACCATATGATATATACCCATCTAACCCAAAAGGAAACTCATAGACTAAAAGTCAAAAAATTGCAAACAATACTTCATGCAACAGGAACCCAAGAAAAGCAGGGGTAGCTATTCCATTTACAGACAATGTGAACTTCAAACCAAGAATGATCAAGAGGGGAAAAGAAGGCCACAGCATACTAGTTAAGGTAAAACTTCAAGAGGAATAAATAGCAATCTTAAATATATATGCACTAAATTCAGGAGCATCACAACTATATAAAACAAATATTAACAGAAAAGAAAAATCAAATAAATGAAAGCACAATTCTAATGGGAGACCTTAATACACCATTGACACAAAGAGAAAGATCAATTACATGTAAAAAAAAAAGCAAAGAAAAACCAGAAATGAATCACACGTGAGAACAAATGGACTTAGTGGATATGGAGGGAATGTTCCACCTAACAACAACAAAATATACATTCTTCTCAACAGCACATGGGACATTCTCTAAAATAGACCATATATTAGCCCACAGAACACACTTAAGTAAATGCAAAGGAATCAAAATTATCCCATGCATTTTATTGGATGATAGCACCATGAAACTAGAAATTAATGATAAAAGAAACTGCAAAAACCACCACAAGCACATGGAACCTAAGCAATATACTCCTGAGCAGTGAGTCAGATAAAATTAAAGAAGAAATCAAACAATATCTAAAATCAAATAAAATTACAAGTACAATTTACCAGAACTTGTGGGATGCAATGAAAGCAGTCCTCAGAGGGAAATTTATTGTGGTGAATTCCCACATCAGGAAAACAGAGCAAACACCAATAAACAATCTGATGCTATACCTCAAACATCTAGCAAAAGAAGAGCAAGTTGAGCCCAAAGCCAAATGAAAGGAAGAAATTATAAAGATCAGAGCAGAAATTAATGCAATAGAGACCAAGAAGACAATGCAAAGAAAGAGCTGAGTCTTTGAAACAATAAATAAAATTGATAAGACACTAGCAAAACTTACTAAAAAAGGTAAGATAAAACTCAAATTCATACAAAAAGAAGTGAAAAGGCAAAATAACTACAGACCCTGTGGAAATACAGAAGATCATCAATACCCATTTCAAAAACCTCTACTCTCATAGGCTTGATAACAGAGAAAAAATGGATAGATTCCTAGAAGCATATTAATTAACAAAGCTGGATCTACAAGATATTAAACTGCTGAATAACCAAATTTCAATTAATGAAATTGAAAATGCAATTAAAATCTTACCAACAAAGAAAAGCCCATGTCCTGATGGGCTATAAGAAATTCTATAAGAAATTCAAAAAAGACTTAATTAAAGCACTCTTGCAACTCTTCAATGAAACTGAAAGGGAAGCAATTCTCCCTAACTCATTCCTGGAAGTAAGTTTTAATCTAACACCAAAACCAGAGAAAGACACAAACAAAAAAGAGAACTGCCAGCCAATCTCCATAATGAACATAGATGCAAAAATTCCCCAAAAATACTGGCAAACAGACTGCAACAAATAAAGAAGATTATACAACATGACCAAGTGGGATTCATCCCAGACACACAGGGATGGTTCAACATATGTAAATCAATAAATGTAATCCACCATATCAACAGACCCAAAATCAAGAATCACATGATCGAGGAGAAGACAAGATGGCCAATCAGTGAGCAACAAAATACAGAGCCTCCTGGGAGAAAAAACTCATTCACCAGAATAAAACACCCTGGAGAGACCCAGACAGAGGGAGATGGATCATCTTGACACAGGAAGAAATTAAAACATAAAAAAGCTCATCAAATACATCAGGACTACAACTGAAACAGCTAGAAATTACAGGACACAGCATTTTCATTAACAGCGACCTGCCAAGTTTGCATCATACTGACTCTGTGGCAGCCGGCAGAGCTGCCCAAACTCATTCCTGCCGCCACTCACAGCAAGCACAACAGTGCTGAAGTCTGGGGTTGGTGAGCCCAACAGAGAGCAGAGCCGACAAAGGGACCTTCATTAATCCACAGTCAGTGCTGGGATTGGGGCCCCCCCACATGGGAAGGGCACGATCAAATGGGTGACATGTTGGAATCTGGCAGGAGCCTGAACTGGGAGTGACAGGGACTTCAGTTGGTTCTTCCCTCCTCAAAGCAGATTCTTGGGATTTGCTTGGACTGGGCCGTGCTTCTGGCCGGAACCCAATGAGCCATCCCAAATGGATTCTCTGAGCCTAGCACGCACTAACTAGGTGAAAGGCCTCTGAAGTTTGGATGGCCCGGTGGGGAGGGGCAGGCATAGGCAGCCTGCTCACACCTCAGTGACAAGAGCAGGCAGGAGAGGGAAGAGGTCCCTCGCCAGTGTGCTTCAGAGGAAATGTGGCCAACAGGGAAGGGGGATGGGACTTACACTGTAACCTGTGTGGAGGAAGCCAAGGCCATGACAGGAGAGAGAGGCAGGAGGAGACCCCCCAGCCCAGAACCCTGAGAACACTGAACCAGGAGAAAGAAAAACAAGGGAAACTGAGGCTGGCAAACACACAACATCAGATATGGCTTCAATGGACATTAAGGGGTAACTTCAGGACCTTGTAGATGAGATCAAAACTGAAATATTAAATCAGGTAAGGCAGGATATGAGTAGTAATAAAAGAAATGCTCTCAGGAAGCATATCTCAGGATGATACAGAAGGAAGAAGGGAGGAACACAAAAAAAGAAGAGAAACATTCGATAAAGAATATAAAGAAAATATAGAATACATGAAGCAGATTCAAAGAGACTATCAGGAAATTAAAAACCCCATTGAAAGCTGGCAAAACTCCTTAAAAGAAACTAAGGATAGACTATCAAAACTTGAAGACAAGTTGGCAGTGTGTAATGATGAAAGGGAAGATCTCGTAAAAATAACAAGGGAACAGGCAGTAACAATACAAAGGCTAGAAGATGACAAGAGAATCTACAATTTAAGAATAAGAAATGTGAAAGAAGCAGCAGGAATATATACAGGTGAATTAGAAAGGCTATTCATGGAAATAATTAAGGAAAACTTCTAAGCATGGGAAAAGAAAATGACATTCGGTTGTGTGAGGCATACAGAACTCCAGCCACCTACAACCAAAACAGATTTATACCCAGACATATAATAATCAAGATGCCAGAAATTCAATATAAAAACAGAATATTAAAAGCCATCAGAGAAAAGAAACAGATCACCTATAAAGGAAAGCCCATCAGAATCATGGCTGACTTCTTGACACAGACCATCAGATCAAGAGGAGCTTGGAGTGAAGTACTCAAAGCCCTGAAAGAGACTAACCTCCAGCCCAGATTGATGTACCCTGAAAACTGTCACTAGAAGTTGATGGAGAAACAAGATGCTTCCATGACAAAGAGGAACTGGGCGAGTTTGTGACCACCAATCCAACCCTACAGAGAATACTAAAGGACATTCTAGAGAGAGAGAAAAAATACCAATATTTTAGGAACAGTAGCAGAAAGGCCTCAATGAGTGGGGCAGGCAGTAGAATGAAGGAGAAAAGTAGAAAAACAAAAGCAGGAAAATATCATGGCAGAAATGAGGCAGAGAAGGATAACTAGAAACTCTAACATAGATGGCCTTGATATGCTATATTGTTAATAGTGCACCAGGATTTAAAACCCACATTACTCACACTACTCTGCTTAGATGTATTATATTCTGTTCCAGTCATTCTGCCTGTACTAGATTTGAGGGTACAGACAGTAATCCCAAAAATAACTGAGATTAAGGTAATCATCCTTAATCTCCTATTAACTTAATCTAAAGCTCTGTAAAACCTACACTGTTTTACCATGATTAATCATAATCGAATCTGGTTTGTTGCATCGCTGTTTTCTATTGATAGATTTTATTCAAAGCTGTTATGATTGATAGTATCAAGTCTGAGAGTATAGGCAACTGCACTTAAGATGACAAGATCCACTAGAATATCCACTATGGTTTGATTATCACCTGCCTTTGAAGTTTTATACTGTCTACAATGTTTTATTTTTACTAATATTGTTATTTACCACTATACTCAATCATACTGCTATATTCAATTATGCCTGTTGATATAGACATTCTATTGAAAATAATAAGAAACAACACAGTAATCATTGTAGATCACCTTGTACTGTGGTTTTATATGACTTTTTGGTTTCATGTTTTTATAGGAATTTGTTTTGTTTTGTGTAGCTAAGTTTTGTTCTTCCCTCTAATACAGAAAGGATAGAAATACATGCAGAGATTCATGCATGCATAGCTGTTTACACTCTCACTGTTTGGCTATCTACTTTGTATGCTTTAAATTTGTAACTTGAGCAACTATTTCTAAGAGGACAATATGTAATTTATCAACTAGTGATTTCTTACTGTTTATCTTTTTTTTTGGAAGTCTGTATTACCTCTACCCTTTACATGCTTTTGTTTCTCTTTAAATTAAAAAAATGAGTCTTTAAATCCTCAGACATGATATTTATTTAGGTATTATTTACTTTATCTCAGTAAGATTTTAAACCTTTAAGTTTATAGAAATACATGGAGAGACTCATGCATGCATATCTGTTTACAGTGTCACTGCTTGAATGTCTACTTTGTATGCTTTAATTTTGTAATGTGAGCAACTATTTCTAAGAAGACAATATGTAATTTATCAACTAGTGATTTCTTACTGTTCATCTTTTTTTTAAATTCTGTATTATCTCTACCCTTTACATGTTTTTTTATCTTTAAATAAATAAAAAAAGAACCACATGACCATTTCTATAGATGCAGAAAAAGCTTTTGATAAGATCCAACAACCCATTCATGATAAGAATCTTACAGAGAATTGGGATAGATGGTCTTTACCTCAATATGATAAAGGCCATCTATGACAAACCAACAGCCAGTGTCATATTAAATGGTCAAAAATTGAAAGCCTTTACCTTGAAATCAGGCACAAGACAAGGATGTCCATTATCACCACTCCTATTCAATATAATACTGGAAATACTAGCTAGAGCAATTAGACAAGAGAGGGAAATAAAAGGAGTAAAGATAGGAAAAGAAGAAGTTAAATTATCATTATTTGCAGATGACATGATACTCTACATAGAAGACCCCCAAATCTCCATTGAAAGTCTCCTAGATATAATAAATAAATTAGCAAAGCAGCTGGATACAAAGTAATACTCAAAAATCAATAGCATTCTTATACACTAACAACAAAATCACTGAGAGAGAAATAAGAGAAGCCACACCCTTCACAATAGCACCCAAAAAAATGAAATACTTAGGAATTAATCTAATGAAAGATGTAAAAGAGTTGTACAGGGAAAATTATAATAACCTGAAAAAAAGAAATTGAAGAGGACCTCAGCAAATGGAAAGACATCCCTTGTTCATGGATAGGAAGAATAAATATTGTAAAAATGGCCATTCTCCCAAAATGTTTAGACACATTCAATGCAATCCCAATGAAAATACCACTAACATACCTCTTAGATCTAGAGAAATCACTCCTAAAATTCATCTGGAACCACAAGAGACCTAGAATCGCAAAGGCAATACTAAGCAGCACAGCCAAGGCAGGAGGCATCACAATCCCTGACTTGAAGTTATACTACAAAGCTACTGTAATAAAATCAACATGGTATTGGAATAAAAACAGACCTTAAGATCAATGGAATAGATTAGAAGATACAACTACAAACACACTCAACCACCTTATGTTTGATAAAGGGGCCAAGCATGTTCACTGGAAGAACAACAGTCTCTTTAATAAATGGTGCTGGAAAAATTGGCTATCCATATGCTGAAAACTAAAATTAGACCCATGCCTATCACCATGTACTAAACTAAAATCCAAATGGATTAAAGATCTAACTATTGAATCAGAAACACTAAATCTGTTGCAAGACAAAGTAGGTAAAAACATAGGGGTAGGTAGAGAATCAATGAACAAGAACCAAACTTCCCAGGAAATACTTCCCAGAATCAATAACTGGGATCATATCTTATTAAAAAGTTTCTGAATGTCCAAAGAAATCTCCAGCAGAGTGAAAATAAAACCTACAAACTGGGAAAAAAATCTTAGTGAACTGTCCCTCAGACAAAGGACTTCTGTCTAGAACTTATAAAGAATTAAAAAATTCAGACCCCTGAAATTCAAAGACCCAATCCAAAAATGGGCGTCTGAGATGAACACACAGTTCTCAGATGAAGAAATATGGATGGCAAATAAATACATGAAAAAATTTTCATCATCATTGGTCATTAGAGAAATGCAAATGAAAACCACACTGAGATACCATCTCACTCCAGAAAGAATGGCCAGGATCAACAAAACTACCAACAAATGCTGGAGAGGCTATGATGGAAAAGGAACTCTTCTGCACTGTTGGTGGGAGTGTAGACTGGTGCAACCACTGTGGAGGTCAATCTGGAGATTCCTCAAAAAGCTGGGGTTGGAGGTCCCATTTGACACAGCTATTCCACTCTTAGGCATATTCCCAGAAGATCTGAAAACATCTTACCACAGTGATATATGCACACCCATGTTTATAGTGGCACAATTTGTAATAGCCAGTTCTTGGAAACAACCTAAGTGCCCATCAAATGAGGAATGGATAAAAAAAAATTTGGTACTTTTATACAATGGAGTACTACTCAGCTATAAAGAATGATCACATTGAGATATTTATAAATAAATGGATGCATCTTGTATCTATACTCATAAGTGAAATAAATCAAACTCACATGTATAAATACCATATAGTCTCCCTAGTGTAAGAAATGGTAAGAGTACAGAAGATTTTATGGAAATCATGGTTCACCATTATACTGCTTTCATGTCTTATGTCTTCATTCATTGGTTCAAATGGTTTTATTCTGTTTTGTTTGATCTTAATATATGTTATCATATGAATAGTTACTTTGAAGACAAGACAGTATGATAGCCAGTGTTGATTTAATATCATCTTGCTCTGAAGTCCTACCATGCTTTTGTTTTTCTATTACCATTGGTTCTATCATGTTGTATCTTGTTGGATTTTAATATGTATGATAGTAAAAACAAAATTTTTATGGAAAATGAGATAATATAGCAGCCATTGTTCATCTTTGGTTATTTGGTTCAGAATGTCTTGGAATACTTCCATTCTCTCGAGTTGGTTATTCTACTTTGTTATGTTTGACATTATTGTGTGTAAAGCTAAGCTCAACTATTTCAAAGAAAGAGACATTATGATAGCTACTGTTAATATTCAATTGTCTTGTTGTGAAGTACTGTGTTGCTTACATTGTGCTGTTCTAATCTGCTTAGATCTGTCCTCTTTTGTTTTATTCTCTTTAAAATAAAAAAATTCAAAAAAAGGTAGATGGATACAAAGTCAACACTCAAAAATCAATAGCATTCCCATACACAAACAACAAATCACTGAAAAAGAAATTATAGAAGCCACACCCTTCACAATAGCATCCAAAAAATGAAATACTTAGGAATCAATCTAACAAAAGAAACAAAATATCTATTCAGGAAAAATTACAATACCCTGAAAAAGAATTTGAAGATCTCAGAAAATGGAAAGACATTCCTTGTTCATAGATAGGAAGAAAATATATTGTGAAAATGGTCATTCTCTCTAATTTTTTATGCAGTTTTATTACAATTCCAATCAAAATAACACTAGCATACCTCACAGACCTAGAGAAATCATTCCTAAAATTCATCTGGAATCAAAAAAGACTTAAAAAACCAAAGGTAATTCTGAGCAACAAAGGTAAGGCAGGAGGCATCACAGTCCCTGACTTGAAGTTGTGCTACAAAGCTACTGTAATAAGATCAGCATGGTACTGGAATCAAAACAGATATGAATATCAATGGAATAGTTTAGAAGATAAAACTACATGCACAAACACACTCAGCCACCTTATCTTTGATAAAAGGGCCTAACACACTCACTAGAAGAAAGATAGTCTCTTTAGTAAGTGGTGCTGGAAAAACTGGCTGTCCATATGCTGAAAACTAAAACTCGACCCAGGTCTGTGACCTTATTCCAAACTAAAATGAAAATGGATCTAAGATCTAAGTATTAAAACAGAAACACTAAATCTGCTGGAAGACAAAATAGGTAGCCATTTTGGAGACATAGGGGTAGGTAGAGAATTCATTAACAAAACTCCAGCTGCATGAGAAATATTTCCCAGGATCAATAACTGGGATCTCATCTTATTACAAACTTTTTGCATCTTGAAAAAAAATCAACAGAGTAAAAAGGAACCCCATGAACTTTGAAAAACCCTTAGTCAACTGTCCTTCAGACAAAGGACTTCTGTCTAGAACATATAAAGAACTTTAAAAATCAGACCTCCAAAATGCAAAGGCCCAATCCAAAAATGGGCATCTGAGATGAATACACACTTCTCAGAAAAAGAAATACAAATGGCAAGTAAATACATGAAAAAATGTTCAGCATCCTTGTTCATTAGAGAAATGCAAATTAAAACCACACTGAGATTCCATCTTACTCCAGAAAGAATGGTCAGATTAAGAAAGCCACCAATAACAAATGCTGGAGAGGCTGTGGGGGAAAAAGAACTCTTCTGAACTGTTGGTGAGAGTGTAGACTGATGCAACCACTGTGGAGGTTACTCTGGAGATTCCTCAAAAAGCTGGGATTAAAAGTCCCATTTGTCCCACCTATTCCACTTCTAGGCACATTCCCAGAAGAATTGAAAACATCATATCATAGAGATATATGTGCACCCATGTTTATAGCAGCACAATTTGTAATAGCCAGATCTTGGAAACAACCTAAATGCCCATCAATTAAGGAGTGGATAAGAAAGATGTGGTACTTTTATACATTGGAGTACTACTCAGCTATACAAAATGATCACATTGAGATATTTATAAGTGGATGCAACTTGAGACGATATGCATAAGTGAAATAAATAAAACTCAAATGTGTAAATACCATATTGTCTCCCTAGTGTAAGAAATGGTAAGAGTACATAAGATACAAAATCCTCAATAAATACAGTGAAAGGGTAAGAATCTGCTCAAAGGAGAAAAAGTAGTATCTCAGGGAAAATGAGGAAAAAGAAAAAATATCTAAATTTGTATTAACACAATTAGGATAGTTAAGATGATTGAGCAAAAATTCTGTAAGTTCTTGGTACAAAACAGTTAACATTCACAGGGCTGAAGCAATTTTTGCAAGTTTGTGTCTGGTGATCTGAGGAACTCTTGAAGATCACCATGTAAAATAACAACCTTAGTTCTATTTCTACCTCCTTGTTTTGAAGGCCTATATCATCACTGTTTGGGGCTCTTTGCTATTGTTATTTATTTGTCTTTTTTGTTTCTTGTTTTTCTAGTAATCTTTTTTGTTTTGTTTTATTTATCCCTCTAATACAGAAAGGATAGCTATATATGTAGAGGACTATACATGTCTGGAATTTCTCCTAAACAGTTTATGAGAATCAATTATATGATGCATGATGAAATGAACAGCTATTTTGAAGAAAAAGAGCCATTATGGTATCCATTGCTGATTCTGTATTGTCATACTGTGAAATCCAGGAATGCTTTTATTCTTTGTTTAGAGTGGTTTTAGTCTGTTTAGTATTATTTAATTTCAACATACATGAACATATGGAAAGCTATTTTGAAGAGAACAAGAGACATTATGGTAGCCATTGTTGATTTTCCTATTGTCTGGTTTTGAAGACCTGTAATGCTTTTATTTTTCTGTTTTGATCAGTTTTATACTATCTTGATTTGTATGAATTCATTGTGTGTGAAGATATATACAACTATTCAGAAGAAAACAAGAGATGTTATGGTAGCCACTGCTGATCTCCTGTTGTCTTGCTTTGAAATCTGTGTCATTTGCATTGTTTACTTCTGATCTGCTTTCTTGTTTGGTTCTGTTTTATTTTACTCTCTTTAAAATAAAAAAAAAGATGCAGATTGCAAGATGGCCAACTGAGTGATGGCACGATAAGAGAGCCTCTATGAGGAAAAAAAATAAAAACAACTCATATGCTGGAATCTGGCAACATGGAGAAAGCCAGACAAAAGGAGAGGAATTCTCATGACCCAGGAAGAAACTGAGGAAAAAGAAAAAGAAAAAAAAAGAAAGAAGAAAAAGAAGCATGGACAGAGGGCTGGAGCTGGGCAAGCCCGGATTGCTGTACTGGCACGTCTTAGAGTCAGGTGACTCACGATCAGGCTGAGATCACAGCCCTGCCGAGAAAGGGGGTTGGTGAGCTCCAGACCCTCGGCTGGAGGAGGCGCTGAGACAGGGAGTGGAAACAGCCAGTCAAGCTGCACGAACTTTGGTAAGTGATGGGAACTGCATTCCCCAAACTGGGAGGACTGGCTGGGTGACATTTTGGAGTTGGGCAGGGCCAGCTTGATTCAAAACCCAAGACAGCATCCACTGATGACTCCTAGAACAAAGCAGATTGGTGGGATCTGCTCAGGCAGGGCCATGCCCCTGGTTGAAACCCAATAGCCAGGGATGAGGTTTTTCTGGGCCAGTGGCATCCCCAGGGAACACACAAACTTGTTGAAGTATAAACTGGTTGACTGGCATAGGGGGAGGAGCCAGCTCTCAGCGTGGAACTGGCAGATCCACAGCAGACTGGGGTGCAGGGGTGGGACTTCCCTAGCAAGTGCGCTGCAGAACAACTGTAAGCAAAATGAAAGGCCCAGAGACCTCCACCCCACCTGTCTGAAGGGGATCAAAAACATGACAAGACAGAGAAAGAGCAAAAGGTCCCCAACTGCGGAACCAGGGAAAGTGAGTCCAACAGAGGTAAATGCAGAGGAGGTTAAGAGCAGCAAACTTGTAATGTCAGAGACAGCCTCATCGGAAATAAAGGAATACCTCTGTGACCTCATCATCAAATTTAAATCTGAAATTCTAACTCAGGTGAAGCAAGATATAAGACGATTAATAAAAGAAGTCCTGGGTAATCCTCAAGTAGGCACAAATGAAAGAATAGAGGAACCCAGAGAAAGGAGAGAAGCCTTTGATGAAGAATATAAACAAAATCTAGAATATATGAAACAGATCCAAAGAGAATATCAGGAAATTAAAAACTCCATTGAAACCTGGCAAAACCTTTTAACAGAAACTAAAGACAAACT
>PVLA01009686.1:0-72164 GCA_004027455.1 Hydrochoerus hydrochaeris | reverse complement strand
GATTTTCCTAACCTCCATTTTTAAAAAATTCATGTGTTTTCCATATTCACTAATTATGCCCTTCTTCATGATCCTCATTTCTGAAATTATCTGAGAAATTATTTTGGATTTCTTTTTTTTTTTTTTTTGAGCCTCATTCATTTGCTTTGTTACTTCCTCTGGTACCTCTTCAGAGAGCCTAGGTGGGTCGCTTTCAAATTGTTCTACCTCATTGACCCCTTGGTTTGCCTTTGGCAAGCTGCTTCTTGCTTCCATATCTTCTCAGTTTCTTTTTCTTTTTTTTTTTTTTTTTTTTTTTTTTTTTTTTTTTTTTTTTTTTTTTTTTTTTTTTTTTGTTTTGTTTCTTAACTTTAATTCCTGGTTTGATGCTTGTAAATTGCTAATAGTTGGTAGCTTTATTGATATGGAGAACCATTAGGAAATGTTACTATTTCTCAGAGATGTTTTCCAGGTATAGCTGACTTTTGGGTTTTAAGTTTGTTGCAAGATCCTACCTCTTCAATTCACTGGGGATGAGAAACTGCTGTCTGTTTGGCCTAGTCTCTGGTTCTTTGTTTCTAGACTATTGTAATATTTATGGCTCTCAGGAATCCCAGTTTTGGCATACAAGGAAGAATAACTGATCAGAAGAATTATGTCACTTTGTCTAAAGTACAGTCAATAATAACAGTAGCATCAAGCACAGGCTAGAAGATTTCAAACTGTGGTAACTGTTATTTTGCTACCTTTAACTGTAGGAACAGCTTTTGTAGTTATGTAACAAATGTAAAACAAACCATAAAATTGTGCACTGGTGTTATCTCACTATTTAATATACTTAGTAATTAATGTACTGTGTGTAAAAAGATTTTGTATTTTCATTTAAATGTTTAAATGGTCATTTTAAGATTCTCAAGGATACTAACCTTTAGTGTGCTTCTATGATTTCTCAGGTAAAATTTGGTCTTGTCATGACAAAAAAAAAAGAACTTTAGAGATTTTTGCTTTTGGTGATAGGTGGATACAGACCAGCCTTTCTCAAGAACAACCAGAAAAACTGAGTAAAACAAACCAAATCTGTTTGAAGGCATTGAAGAACTGATAAGATGATAAGGGTTTGAGGATCTGGGACCCCACAGAATAGAAGTACAGAGAAGGGTGTCACATATTTGGCTTTGCTCTTGGTTGTTTCTAGCTCATTCTTAGCAGTTTAACATGAATAGAGCTTCTGGTCTGACATGTTAAAAATTAGAATCCAGAGATTACTAAGAAGGAGCAGTCTAGGTAAACTCCTGGACTTTTATTTGAGACTTCCAAAAGGTGTAGACTAGAAAACAGAAAGGCTGTGGTACGACCGTCATTCATTCAGCCCTATCCTTGTTTGGAGATGACCTGCCAGATGATGGCTTTGATTTCACTATTGTTTTATTAGACTGTTGAGGCCGATAATTAGGGTCTCTGTGTGGATCTAGAAAACTCAAACCAGTGGGAAGAAACACTCCTTCTGAAATAACAAAAAAGGGGAAGAACCACATATTTGAGTAAACTTGCTTAACCTGCTTTTTCTTGTAGCATGGAAGTTAAGTGAGGCCTGGTCATGAGGAAGAACTTTTTGCTTGCTTAAATGAGGTGTTGAGAACTACCTTGATGCTGCACTAATTCCCTCCTAAAAAGAAATCAAACAGGAAAATGGGAGCCAGGTAGCACCCACAACTTATTCTAGCGAAGTCATTTCCTGACACTAATGATCTGTCTTTGAGGCAGTGTCCCAGTGCCCTAAAAACCCATGCTTAGGTAGAAGGGTAAAAATAGGGAAATAGACAACTTTGCTGAAGTGATTTGTATCCTCTGGCCAAGTTGAGAATTATGCCCTTTACTATCTTGCAGCAGGCTCCTATCCCTTGTATATTACCATACTGGGGAGCATGAAAAAGACAAAATACCTCTTTTAAACTATAACTATTTCTTGATAAAATAAGAGAAATATACTACTTTCATACATAAGCTTAATAAAATGCTACAGATAAAGTCTTATGAAATTCCACATTGTATTGTGCAAGAATTCTGAGCTTATAGTTTGCATTTTTTAAAAATATAAAATATTAAATATGGTTAGCTGTGTTCCTGTAAGAAAAAAAAAAAAAAACATGTCGTTTTGTTTTGTTTTGGTACCAGGAATAGAGCTCAGGACCTTGTGCTTGCCAGGCAGACACTGTTACCACTGAGCTATACCCCTGACCCAAAAACATTAGTAGATGTGAATTTTTCGCTGATATTTTGTCTGATTAACCACATTCAGTCATAACAGAAAACAGAGTAAATGGAATGAAGCAAACCATTTAATTTATAGAGGAGGGAAAATATCTTAGTGAGTTCATGCATTCTATGAGGAGGAGCAAGTGGCTAGCTGTTAGTCCTTAATGATTTACATTAGAGGATGGAATTGGAGTTAAATGAGTATCTCCATATTTATATGATCTCATGCCTTTCCATACTGTAATTAGATTTAAGAATTCAGTTATACTCCACTTACTACAAGCCTGTAGAAAATTACAGTGACTTTAAAAACCTTAAAATCAACTATTACAGGCTCATTCTTCCTATTCTCCTTTTCATTTTCTCCTTCCATCCTTTCTTCTGTCAGTATTCGCTGGATATTTAAGACTAGTTCAGAGTGGTAGGGGCATACCTTGAACAAGTCTATTTCCAATAAACTTATATTCTAGGTGGTTACACATTAAATAATTGACTAGGAAAATAAATCCTTAGATTTATCTAGAAATACCTTAGAAAATGAAATGGGGTTTTTCTATAGATTGATGGCATGTTACAGTCATGATGATTGGTTAGGAAAGGCCCCTTTCAGAAGATGGTATTTAAATTTGGGGCTAAATGTCTTTAGTATGTTACTATCTCTGGGAAGAATGTTCTAGGTACAGGAACCAACTTTGCTTATCAGGTCACAGAAAGACGAGGTGACTAGAATATGAAGAAAAAGTAGTGCAAGCCTAGGGCAGTGGTGATGAACCTATGGCACATTTGCTGCAGCAGGCTGTTGGTTATTATTGATAACATCACTGGCCTTGGGAGATGATCAGGAATTAGATCATGAAGTTCTTCATAGGCTAGGTAAGGAATCTGGCTGAACCAAATCAAAGCAAGAAATGATAGCCGCAACTGTCGGTTAACTGACTTAATGTGTGTTATATATTCTGTCAAGCACATTGCTTTTCATTTTCTAATTGTCAAAACTCAGTTGGTAAATATATCATTTCTGTTTTCAGACCAAAAAAAGGCTTTGAGAGAATTCATGTGCTCAAGTTCACGTTTTCTGTGAAGAGGGAAAAAAGTGAGATTTCATTTGAACCCTGGCCTGATAGATTCCAAACCTTGGGCTCTTAACTACAACACTGTCTATATTATTCTTAGCATTTTTTCTCCTCTTTTCTCCTCCTACCTCCTGCAACTCTCCAAATAATATCTCTTTCAACTATGCTTATCCTGGGACATTATATTCCATCAGAATTGGCTTCCATTCTTACATTCACTTTTATTTCTCCCAGTTGTTGCTGTAGGTTCTTTGCTTGATAATATAATTATACTATGTATTATTTTGAGGAGAATATAAACTTTAAAAAAAGGGTATTGCAAAGTAACTTCCAAGTAATGTCAGTTCCAGGATAGTGACCTTACTTGATAATCACTAATGTTTCAGGGTAAGTTTGCCAGAGGAAACACACCAACAATTTGCTAAACTTTTTGATCAAAATAGTTTTCAAATATTTTAAAGTAAATATTTAGTTTATCACTAAACATTACTGGACACTATCTCAAAGTGAGTGTAGATGAGTGTTAGAAATGATAAACTGTAGAAAATATTTTAAGGTCTTTAATTCAGGAGCTGATATAAGTTAGTATTTTAGCTATATGCCCTGAAGAGGTTTGGTCATTTTTAGTTTGGAAATTATTTGTAGACAACATTGGCTACTTAGGAAAAAAATTATTTGACATTTGTCTTTAGGTATTTATATAATATTAGGATTACAGTAAATATTCTAATATGCTTTTAAGTCAGATTGTAAATTAGCAATGCAAATGCTCATTTCGACTTCTGTTAACTTTTCAAAATGTTTGCTTTCTAGTCCTGCACTAGAGGCCTAGTGGTTATGAAACTCATTTGAAGGCTCAGTTTGCCCCTACAGGTTTGGTGCCTATTTGGACACCAAACCAAAAGATGTGATTAACTCCAGCTAAAGTACAACTACAGCATAGCCACTCTTGACATGCCTCAAGCTTAATGAGCTAATCCAGTGCTTGAGGAGGACACACAGCAGCCTTAGGTACAGATTGGATGCTCTTTTGAAAAATGAGTAGCAGGTTGATTTGCCCAGAAAATGTTGGATCATGTTATGTAAATGATTTGTACTTAAGCAGAATCCAATTAACAAAAAATTATTTCATAAAATTAGTCTAAGATAAAGCCTAATGAAACTAAAATTAATTTGAGTTGTTGAACAAATGTAATTATTTTTACACAGTTACACTTAACTTGAACTTTGCAGTACTTGATGTGAGTATTCAGAGAAATACCCAAAGGCATAATTTAATGGGTGTTATAGTGGCTGTATGAAGCAGATGAAAATTTCACAGCTTTCAAACATTTTTAATATACTTTTCTAAGATTTAGTAAAATGAGTCTTTTGCAACTAATTGTCAGCACCTGTCTTTTAACTCTGACCTTGTTTTGTTCAGTTGTTTATTACTTGTCAATGTTAAATGATCCAGTACTCTACTGAAAATTCTTTTGTTGTCCCTGAATATTCATACTTGATTTTTCTTGAGACAATGTTACAGACATGCAGCAGAATTCTTGTCAGCATTTTAAAACCTCCAAGTGTTATGAATGCCATAGTAGGCAGCCATCATATAGTAAGTAGAATAGTACAGTGCTGACATTAAAAATAAAAGAACAAAGAGCACTTTTTGCTTCCGTCCAAGAGGAAGAATTAGGGATTCAGTAATGAAAATAGGAACTATTTCTGCATTTATCATCTTTGCCTCTCTTTCTTCCTGCCTTCTCTCCACTGCTATCTCATTTTCTCTATAGTCATATGCAGGAACTAGATGAGTAGTAGTACTGAAGAATAATCCTTAAACAGAATGTCTTCCTATTCCCTTGACTCTTCTCCTTTGACATTATACTTTCTAAGAAAATAATACGTACACACATATACACACAGAGTAATACATTTGTTTATAATTCAGTAGCAGTGAGATTCTACATGTTGTAATAGCATATGAGAAATACAAATATTTACTGAACATTGGTCTTTCATATTACTGCAGTAAGATTTGATGCCATTATTTTGAAGTGTTCCTCCCACCATCTCTTTTCACTTAATTCTACATGACAACCTTTTATTAAAAATAAATTGCCAATCACTTAGACTTATAACCTACAGACTCTACCATTATTCTTTTAGCAATATCCCAATTGTTTCTCTGTGAATAGAAATTAAGAAGTAGGAGTTTATTTTTTGTTTCATTTTATTATTTTATGAACGTAACACTTGGCAATATTAGAATTATAGCATTGTAAATTATGTAAGTAATGGGTTAGGATTTCTACATTCTGTAAAAACTGTTCTATTATTTTATTTATAGCACCCAAATACTTTCTTTTGCATAGACTTTTGCATCTTTGCAGTATAAAAGACATAATTTTTATGCTTTCTTTTTAAAATTATTGCCAATACTAGTGTTCAAATATTTGCCAAACCTATACTTCTGTGTTCTTTACTTTTGTAGCAATACACAGGAAAAATATGCCTATAAATTTTCATCACTTTTCTATACTATTAAAGAATTTTATGCAGTTGCCAGCATATTGAATGCAAAATAACAGATAAAGTAGTTACTACAACCCACTTCTAGTACTTTTTCTGTTCAACCACTTCATTAACATTATTAAATCTGGTTTATCTACTTTGACTCAGATGTGAAGATATTTTTCTGATATTTAAACAAAATGTAGGACAAAGCTTGGACTTTAGCGATATAATTAGCGCATTTTTGAGAAATACATTACAACAGTGATTTCCTGTATAATCTTTGGGTTTGTTTTCATTTTAGTATAGTTATACATTGGAAGTTACACAGGACAGTTTAATGTGGTAGACCTAATCCAAGTTTGAATTCCAAATCTGTCTCTTCATTTTCTAAACTTGGGGAAGGCATCTAACCCTCTAAACCATTTTACCATTTTGTAAAAATGTAAGTGATAGAAGAATGACGTGAGGTTATGGAAACAACTTTTGCAGTGACTACTTACTACTTTCTTTAATCTTGAGTCCCCTGGCTTCGTAGTGTTAGAGTGTCTATCAGTCAGGTTTCCTGACACAGAAATTCTTTTTTAAGCACAGAAAACTGTTTGTCATTGTTGGCTAGTAAAGGACTTGGAAGTCAGTTTGGTGGTCCACTCCTGGAATCCTAGCACTTAGGTAGTTGCGGTACGAGGACCATGAGTTCAAGGCAAGCTGGATTCTATACTGAAACGCTGTCTTGGGGGCAGGGATATGGCTACTGGTTATGAAAAGGTATGACACTTTTCAGGTAAATGATCCCTATACTTAGTAAGGTTCTGGGTTTGAATGAGCACCACAAAGAAAATATATTTCAGAAATATATTTCATAAAATTCTGTTACATATTTTTTTCTCAAGAGTCCTAAAGACAGCTGGGCATTTCAGTTACATATCTGTAATTCTAGCACTTGGAGGCTGAGGCAGGAGGATCATTGTGAGTTCAAGGCCAGCCTGGGCTATAAAGTGAGTTCAAGGCCAGCCTCAACTGCATAGTAAGACCCTATCCCAAAAAGCCCCCCCCCCAAAAAAAAAACAGGTTTGGAGTTCTAGCTCACTGTGAAGTCCTAGGGTTTATAAACAAAGTATTGAGAAAGTCGGCAAGAGGGAAAAATAAAGTGAGGGATGTACAGGTTTTCTACTGAGTAAGTGAGGATAATTGTCTTAGTTACTTTTCTTATTGCCGAAACAAAAGACCTAATATCCAAAGTTAAAGGGGGAAAAGTTTAGTGCACAGTTTGTAGAGTTTCAGTCCATAATTGACTGGTTCCAAGGGCAAGTGGCACGTGGCAGAGGGGCAGTAGCTCATGGTAGCAGAAGACAGAAAAAGCAAGTGAGGCCAGGGACAGGCGTCTTTCTGTCCCTTATGTTGTAAGCAGTCTACCTGCCCTATGGCAAGTGTGGCACTCAAACCCTTAATCCCAGCGTTGCGCCACTAATTAAGCACACGCTTTAGATTTAGCTGCCTCCACAAAAGCCCCATCTAAAACTGTAGGAGGGTTTGGGGTAGTATAAACCATAACAATAATGGATCCATTTGCTAAAATGGAAAGCAAAGGAGGAAGAATAGATGAGACATAGGCAGGTTCATTTCTCACAATCACTAAATCATTTTATTTCATTCTAACCTTTAGTTCAGGACTTTTATAGTGTCTAATATTACTCTTACAGGGCATTTATAAGTATGTATAACTTTCCTTTTGGAGATACTCTTTATCCCCAATGGAAGTCTAAAACAGTGCTGCCTCTGATTCTGTGAGTAGAACACTCAAAGTGGAATTTTCCATAGTTACGCCAAGTTAAAATCTTAAACTGTTTTAATTATACTTTTCTCCATGATGTTCTTCTCAACAATCATCTAAATATACATGTTTGTTTAAAAAAAATAAATGAATAAGCCTGGCATGGTGGCAAATGCCTATAATTCCAGCTACTTGGAAGGCTGAGACAAGAAATTTTAAGTCACAGGCCAGCCTGAGGAACTTAACAAGACCTGCTTCAAATAAAGGGAGAGGTTTAGAGTGCACCCCAGCACTCCCAAGGTTCAACCCCAGTACCTCAGAATCAGTAAATGAATGGATTTGAATTTCAGTGTAGTTTAGTGATGGAGCATGAACCTGTTGTGCACAAGACACCATGTATGATAACCATAATCATCCAAAAAATGAATAAATGATTAAATAAAGACAAAATCTTGAATATTGAACTAGATAATTCACAGTGCTCTGCCATGGTTTTATATTGAATACCTAGAAGGAAGAACTCAAAAGTAAGACAGTGTTGGATAGTCTTTCTAAGGACATCTAGTCTACAAGGATTTGATCATGCATATTCCTGTTAGTCTTTCTTTTGCTGATGTTTATATCCTTTTTTGTTTCTTTGTTCTTGGTAGAGATATTTAGCTCACTGAAAAGTGTAGGTTTGTCTAAGGTAGCTTTTTGTTTGAATCTCCATTCCTCTATCTATAAAATGATGAAAATAATCTTATGAGGTTGTTGGGAGAATGAAAAACAAATTTAATTAACTCATCTATTAGAGAAGAAACTTTAATAATTGTCATCATGCATCTAGTTGAAACTATATAGAGGATAGCAAGATACAATAAAGCTCAATTAAACAAATTTGGTGATGAGTTGCTAGAGTAAAAGGATTTGGTTAAAGAGGAGATTGAGGGCCAGGGATTTAGCTCAGTGGCATAAGCACCTGCCTGGCAAGTGCGAGGTCATGAGTTCAATCCCCGGTACTGCAACAAAAAAAAAAAAAAAAAGAGGAGATTGAAACTAATAGTTAAAATGAGTTTTATAAAAGGTTATCCATGGGAATATCTTTGCTTAACACTATCTTCAGTGACCTTGATAATAGAGTTGACTATAAGGGAGATGGAATGAGAAAATAACTCCCCTGACAATTTAAAGAAAATTTGTATGCCCAGAGGCATGCATGTCCACTCTTGCTGGAGAAAGTGCTTTAAACTTCACCCAGCAATACTCCAGACTTTCCTGATGATGAATTGCTAGCTAAACTGTGCCACAGAGTATTCAATTTAATTCACTTATCTTTCTTGGCATAGTTTCTTTATAAGTCTGTGCCCTGGAGGATGGAAGGAGAGGGTCAGCAGAAAAGCCCATGCCAGTTTTTAAAGTAACCATATCTGTTATTTTTAATGTATGGACTTTTTTCTACTTTGGATTCTCCAACAGCCTTGAAAATGTTTTTTCCTTAACTAAAGCTGTCCACTCTTCTCCAAAGGATGCCATCAAGATGGAAAAATCTGTCTGAGTCTCTCTTCCCTTCCCCTTTTCTCCCCCTCCTCTTCTTCCACTGCCCCCCCCCCAACGCTGACTTTCTTCAGAATGACCTGAAAAAGAAGACATGACCACTGTGCTCTGTGGACTTACAGCTTCATACCTTACTTCCCATCCTCCCTCCAGCATCCCTTACCCAAAATTAACTTGTGTTTTTTCTGGTTTTGTTTAGGAGTGAATTTAGGTTCAGATGAGATCTGACACAGCCTAGTTTAATAGAAGCAGTCTAGAAGCTCACATCTGTTTAGCTCTGGCTCTGTGCCACTGACCAGGATTTTCTTATCTAGTCCTATGTCACTGGGCTTCTGAACTCCATTATGTATCTATAGTAAAACATAAAAATTTAAAGTTTCTATGCCTGCCATCACTTTTTCTGAGATATAATTACTAATAGTATAAGAAATATTTTAAAAATGCTATTCCCCAAAGTTTTCTGGGATTATTTCAGAGTTTATAGGAACGCCTATACACCACATGGTACGTACTGTAATATTATGAAATTAAATATACTCACTTTTGTGTGTATTTGTTTGTTTTGTTGGGGACTTGGAATGATATCATTTATTAAAGTTTTGAAATCATACCAGACTGTCTAAGGCTGAGTGTGTTTTTACCAAAAGTATAATTTTGGGGAAAGAGACCATAAAAATATACAAACATATTGTGATATTGTCTTTATAGCATAAAATTAATTCTGCTTACAGTTGTATACTGTACTTAATAAGGCAGGGCTATTAGAAATAGACTACAAATAAATGTCGTATACATATTTTTGGAAAAGAGTAAGATCACTTATTTACTGTTAGATATATTTGTGGCTTCAAAATCAATTTGTCAAGCTTTTTGTGTTTATGTAAAGAAATAAATTGTCATAAATACTATCGGTTTGGGTTACTTTATTTCTTAAAAAATGGATATAATTTACCTAGAAAGCAATTAAGTCTGGGCCACATTAAGCATCTACATCTATAAAATCGTGTTGCTACTTTGGTTCTACCACCATTTTCCCAATGGAGAGTTAGATACAAGTTTAAAGCTGGTAGGTGTGGCAGCCACGGGTAGAGCTTTAGATTTGCTCAAGTGTCTAACTGGATTCAGTGGCTGGATCTTAGAGGTGATACTCTTTATGCCAACATATCCAGGACCTGAATTAGAAGTTAACCTTTTCCAGTATAACATCAGAGTTGGAAACATTGGAAACAGTTTTAGATACTGAAAGCTGCTCTCTAGAGTGCAGCTACTAGGTCTCATGGGCTGTATGTAAAAGTTGCTGTTCACAAGAAACTACTAGTTTTACCAGTACTGTAGCTTCATATTATTTTCTCTCAGAAGTCCATTTGTTACTTAAAATATGCTTGTCACTTGTTTCATTTTGTTTTGTTTTGTTGCTTAATCAGATGTAATACCAAACATGCTGAGAATTGCACGGCCCTTAGTGACTTTCCCTCAGTTATAAATCATACTATCAGAAATCAGCAGTAATTTTTATATGACTAAGAGAATAAGTCCTTGTGTTTGGAATAAAACTTGATTTCTACTGTTGTAGGAAGCTATGCCTGCCATCACTTTTGAGTGCCCACAGTATAATTTTGGAGTTATGGTGTTGTTTTTCATTTTAGCATATAATAGTCAGAATTAAAAAGTAAATATCAATTCTCTGAAAACCTATGAGAATTTGTGTTAAGTAAAGAATGATTCTCTATATAGTATGTTTTGTTTGGTTAGACTCTTTTCTCCTCTCTCCCTACAGCATCTTTTAAATTTTACTTGTGTGTTTTTAAGATTGAGTCTCACGATGTAGTCCAAGGCTGGCCTTGAACTCATTGTACATGTAGTCCAGGATGGCCTCAAACTTGCTGTAATCCTCCTAAATGGTAGAATTACAGGCATAAACCACCATGTCCAGGTTCCCTATAATTGTTTTATTGGAAGAGAGGGAGGGAGGAAGAAAGGAAATTTATAAGCCAAAAATTCAGCAAAAAGATACTCCTTTTTTCATTTTCTATTCTCTTGTCCTGCCTCTCCCTACCTCCTCCCTGAATTGAGATATAGTTTGTAAATTTTTTAAAGTTCAGTGACCAAAGGAAAAAGAATGGTCACTGCACAGTACTGTAATGTATTTTGAAAAATCAAATACAGATATTTCACACAACAGGAAAAACACATGGAAAGTCAAGACAGATTGGAGGAAACCATGAATCATCCCCTTTTGTTAAGGCTGTGAGTGTGAGATAGAAAAGTACACACCCTCTGTGATCTTGCTGACAGCCATCCTGACACTTCCTTTTGTCACCTTCAGGATGAACTTGGGTGAAAAGCCCTAGCATCTCCCTGCCATCTCTATTCATGCTTCTTCAAAGAGTCACATGTGTAGGCTCCTGCAACCGTGACAGGAGCTGTGCCTCAGCCTAAAGGCATGGCGCCTGTCTCCTCCTCTGGGCTGCCTCAGGGTGCTGCTGCTACCTCTCTGCAATACTGTTAAGAACTGTGTCTGACAAGGCAGAGATCAAGAAGGGACCAGGCCTTCTATCTTCATCTTCCATATCCCCAAACCCTCTGTGGGCCATAGTCACCACAGCAGTCACTCCTGGAAACTCCTGGCAGTTTGTGGAAGTGACAGAACCACTTCCCCCATGGTTCGGCTAATTTGTCACCACGAAAACTAAGGCTGTTCTAGATGCTCTGTGGCCTCTCAGGGATTATTCTTCTTGGTCACAGCAGGCTTGAAATGGGGCCGTCCCAGGTTAGACCACTTTACAACCTCCAAATGGCACTGTCACCTAGAACTTAAAGAGACCCAAAACAAGTTCACGAAATGCAGGAGACTGCACATGGGAGTCTACTGCTCCTGTATGCAGGCACTATTCTCTTCCATTCCATCCCTGGAGTCAGCCCAGGGGAGCTTCTTATGGTATGCTACCCTCTGTGCTGCAACTTGGGCCCCAGTGAAGGCCTTGCTTGGTTAGTCTTGTTGTCTGCTGATAGTTTTTATCTCTGGTAAAATGGGCTGATTAGGTTGCACTAAGGAAGAACTGCTGACACCAGAAGCTGTTAGCTCTGAAGAGCTCCAGAGAGCAGAAGGGCAATCAAGACTCAGAAGCAGTGGAGATTAGCTGAAACCAGTGGAGGAAGACCAGAGAAGCAGCAGAAGCTCCTAGAAGAGCTTCACCCCACAAACCTCAGAGCTGTAAGCATCCAGAGAATTTGCACCGTGACAGTCACAATTTCTACCAAAATTGAGTACAGAGAACCCTGTGCCAGTGGGTAATGGTGGAGCCTTTTCTGCTCCTGACAGTCATGTGACAGTCAAGGTCAGAAGTTTCACAGGCAGTTTGCCTCATGACAGGGAGTCCCCTGCATCAGGAACGTTGAACCCTGTCTCCAAATCTGCTAGCCTTTGTTCCAAGTATCTAGATACTGGAGGAGAAAGATAAATTTTACTCCTTGTCCTTTGGTTCTTGCAGGATAATGAGAAAAGTGAAGCTTCACATCGGTTACCTCCCTTGGAAAATTATGGGCCTCATCAGTATGTTTTTTAGTTATTGAGGGCCTCCCAGGAGGATTTGGGAAGTTTTGGGGGTTGGGGTCAAATTTATATTTGCTAAATTAAGCATTTTAATTTTTTAATATTAAATCTTAAAAGTATTCCTACAATACTTTCTTCTATAATTATGTCTCAGGAGCATGTTAGAATTGTCCTACTTGACTGCTTGACAGAGATACCAATTTAGACAAGCTACTAAAATTGCTTATGGTTCATTCTCATCAACCAGAACATTGAAAGTAGGAAAATTAAGTACTAAGTACAGCATGTACTACCTTCTAAGGGTTCAGTGAATGTTAGATGTTACTATAATTATTATATGTAATATTTTGGTCACTTTATGAAGTTTTTTTGACATGTGTTTGTTAACCATTTGCTATTACAATCAGTAGTTCTATTTGAAGGAAAAGTGAAGTACTGTAACAGTTACTCATCCGTGGTGTGTGTGTGTGTGTGTGTGTGTGTGTGTGTGTGTGTGTTTAAAGAGGAAAAAAGTCCATTATACTGACTGATCATAGAATTAGTTGCTATAATAATTAAAATCACATTTAGGTAGCAATATGTATCCCATATATAGCCAACCTGTATTCAAGGAAATGGCAAGCTCCCCCAAGATAGTGCAGAATTAATTACCAATTATGATTATAACATTTAATTAAACGTGATATAATAAATATGTAAATGTTGAGCTTTGTTGATGAAAGTGCACTGTAATTACTCATATTTTTCATTTTATTATTTTGAAACTTACTGGATTTTTTTTTTAAAGTGGTTGTCCATGTTAAAAATCCTCTTATATAGGAGCTTATTTGTACAATAGATTATCTTGGAAAGACAGTTACTGTGCATTGTGGTAGTGGTGACAGTAAGGCTGAATTAGTTCCATAGAGCTTTCAAAAGCATAGTTCTCTTCTTAGCTGGTGTTCTTTGCAGGACACTTTTGAAGAGCTACAGCTATTTAATCACTCTTTGTCAAGTTGAAGATAGGCTGTTAAGAGAATTCCTGTTTTCATAGTTATAACAGTATTTTCATACTGCATGATTGAAACATCAGCATTAAGATGCAATTCAACTTAGATTCAGGATTGAGTTAAATTTGGGGACACAGTTATTACCTTAGCTTAAGATGTCAAAAACACTTCTCCTCTCCAGGTACTTTTATTCAAGGACACTGACAACTTGATACTGTGGTGTGGTGGTTCCTAATGTGTGGTTTCAGGACTCCAGCATCAGCATCATCTGGGAACATCTTAAAAATGCAAAAAATCTCAGGCTTCACTTCATATTTATATAATCAGAAGTTCTGAGCAAGGAGCATGGTATACATGCCTATAACCATAGCACTCTGGGAAGTTGGGGCAGGAGGATCACAAATTGGAGCCCAGCATGGGCTCATTTAGTGGCTTTGCAAGACTCTACCTGAAAGTAAAAAATGTAGAGGGTCTGAGGATATAGCTCAGAGCAGAGACCCTGGTTCACTCTCCAGCATAAAACAAAACAAAACAGAAACCTGTATTTTAATAGGCCTTCCACATGATTCTCATGTATCTAAACTGAGTATCGTTGGTTTTAGTAATACTCACTTTTAGACAATTTGATGTCACTTTTAATGAAAAATTGATGCATTATAGACTGAGAATCAGGATTCTCAATGAAAAGTTAATTTAAACTTTAGCACACTGAATAGTTAAAACTAATTAGGTTAACACTAATTTTCCTTCAGCTTTCTACCGTAAACAAGTGTTTCAAGTCATTATTATGAAATTATTCAAATTTGATTTCTGGACTAGAATAGCTGATAGTATATTTTAATGATAAACCATCAGGGAAGTTACTGAAACTGTTACATTTTCAATTAGAAGTGAATCAGTTCAGCCTTTGTCTTTTGGCACTTACCCCTGCCTTGTCCTACAAAACCGCAGCCGATCTGAAGTACAGTAAAACTTTAGATTTCAAGTAATTTGTTTTGTGAGTGTTCCACAAGACAAACAAACACTTCTAATAAAATTTAACTTAATAAGCAGTGTCTTACAATGTAAGTAGTACCTGATGCCAAACATCACATCATCACAACTAACTGAGTGGTTCTCTCTCTCTTCTTGTGGGATTGGGTGATCATCTCCCAACAGCAAGGGATTAAAAAAGAGATCTTGTCTGCAGAGGAGAAAAAGGCAGAAGAATCCTTCACATCAAATGAGATTAAGATTTGTAAAATGTGGGAAACAGTGCAAAATTTTGAATAAATGACCACTTGAACAAGTTTGTAGCAGTGCAAACAATGTATCTGTGTCACATTTCCATCAAATTCTCAAAAGAAGGAAAAAGCAAGCATCATTGGATAGGTTCCTTGTTAAAGTTGCACAAGAAAAAGATTCCACTGAGCCAGTAGGTAGCAGTGATTCCTTTAGTGATAGCGGCAATTGTCCTACAGAATAGCCCTCCACTCTTTATGTCCCACAAACCAGCCATGAAAGCTTTCCAAGTTAAGTGCAGGTTAACTTTTCTTCATATTTTAATGTTCTTTATTATTTTGTATTGTATTATAGTATTGTGATTTATATATGAATAATTCTGGATTGTGGAGCAATTCATCTGAGTTTCCATTATTTCTTATGGGAATATTCACTTTTATCTACAAGTGTTTTGAATTACAAGTATGTTTCTTGACCAAATTATGCTTGCAAACTGAGGTTTTACAGTATTTCATTTCTTCAGCTTTGACTGTTCCTTCTTCACTCTCTGGTGAAAAGATTCTGTGCCTGTAGAGGAACATAAGAACACTACTTCACCCCGTACTCTTCCTTTGCCTGCTCACTGTGTAGATTGTAGTGTAAACACCATTTTCTTGAAGTAAACTTCCCATATCTTCTGTTTCCACATAACGTTCTGCTTCCTCTTTTTAACATCATACCACGAGAGAAGTAATCGCTTGTGTTTTGTTCTTCATGACCTAATGTGCTCTGAGCTTTACAAGTCAGAGATTCTCCCCAGCTACTTCAGACATTCACTATATAACTATGAATTAAATAAATGGTTTTTATATTTTTTCTTTCATTTACATAGAGAGTAAAATTCTTTTTAACACAGCATCCCTTCCTTAAAAACTCTGCCTATATGTGCCTCATCCCACAGACATCTGTTTTGAAAGAGACAGAACTGCATTGTTTTATATCCGTGAATTCAAGTCAACCTTTGAAATTCTGTGTTAATGAAATTATGAGAATGTGAGAGAACCTTCTTAAGTCTGAGCCTGGATTTTATGAATCTCACAATAAACTTTGGAAAAAACCATCTGGGCCATTGCTTCCAGCCCGCAGGAGAGACCACACTGGCATGAGACAGTCTGCCTGGCCTGGTTCCAATGGGCGAAAGTGCTTCTTTCTGTGTAAGCATTGTACCTGGTGTACTGCAAGTGGTAAATGAATGTGAATTGCTTCCCTTTCCTCTACAAGCTTTCAGATACCATACCATTTCCATAAGAAATGGCCAAAGGAACATTGGAAATTGAGATCAGTACTTTGAGTAGCAAGAAAAGTGTTCAAACAGTCTAAACTTCAGTATCCAAAGATTATCATATATTAAGTAATATTTTGCAAATTAAATTTCATAGTGTGGATTTCATTTTGTCATCTTTTGGAAAAAGTTACAGTCTCAGATATATTGTCAGTAAGCTCAAGAAATAATGTTTTAGCCATTAAAACAGCACTATATCTAGGTATGTGCTAGTGGTCTGAATATAGATGAGAGCCCCTAAAAGAAAAAATTTTGCACCCAGGGTTATGCTTTTGAGGAGACAGTATATTCTCTGGGGCTGTGCAGATGGACCGTGGGTCCCTGTTGGCATGTATTTTGTAAGACCCTGGTCCTGTCCTCACTTTTTCTCTACTTCTTGACTTAATGAATGGTTTGGTCTGCTGTATTCATCTGCCATTGATGTGTGGCACCCACTGGAGCCCCAAAGAAGTGAGGTTTCCTAATCTTAGACTGAAACCCCCATAAAGAAAGAAAGCCAAAAACTTTGCTCTGTGTAAAAGGTTAGTTGCCTTAAGTATTTCATTGTAGTAATACCAATGTACTACCCAAACTGACAAGCTAATTTCATTATGTCATGATTAAAATTGATGTGAAGCTATGTATTTTATAAATTATGACTGATGCATTCTTTTTAAATCTTCCAAAATGATTTGGCATTCAGTTTTAGAAGGAAGTAACAAGCCTGTATTTCTGTTAAACCATAGTTTATTGTGTGTACAGGTTTTAAACCAAAAATCTTTTAAGTAAGTAACAAAAACAGTAGAACTAGGAAATCCAAACACCTGTATTTACCTAGTGTGAATGGCAAAGATTAAAAAGATAAAGCTCAGTTTGTCAAAGATATGGAGATAGGAGCAATGTTAGACATTGTTGGTGAAACTACACTGTTACACAATTTTTAGCTGATAGTTGATTTGTATGTATCCCATTACTCTGAGATTATAACAGATAATAAATATAGCTAAACATACTCTGTCCACTGCTAGTCATTCATCATTGTGTGTGGAAGTAGCCTAGATTTTCAACAATGGGAGCCTACTTAGCCTATTGATGGTAAGTGTTTAACAGATGAATAAGCAGCTATTCAAATGTTGATACAGTTATAGAATGGACCTGAAAGTAATTACTATGTTAAGGTATATATACAACCATATGTCACTTAAGCAAAGAAAAATTATCAGAACAGAAAGCAACACAAAGTATTTCCAAACTACTTCTCTCGTGTGTGTTTTTTGTTTTCTTTTTGGATACCTCGTGTTAATACTACGTTCCCCCCCCCAAGAAAAGGGAACCATATTAAAATAGCACTAAGTTCTGTCCTAAGCTAACAAACAAAAAGAATTGGATTTAAGTAAGATTTCTCATGTAAGATTCATTTTAGTAGTATCTACAGAAGAACATATTGGTGTTACTTGGTACAGCCATCCTGCTAAATTAAACTTTACAGTTTTCTTATATAATTTTAAGCTTTCCAGAGAGTTAAAGAATTTGCCCCAAGTCTAGGCTGCCCTTATGAGTACATGCAATAGGAAACTGCCTACTAAGTGTAATTTAAGGGATTCTAAAAGGAAATCACCTGATCTAGGGAAACCTGAGGGTCTCCCTGCCCTTTAAACTCTCACTCCCTCTTCATCCTTTCTGTGGCTTGAGATGGGACCATGTTCTTTGGTTAAACGTTTTCTTCCCATTTTAAAAAAACGAAAAGTTACTGAGAGGTGATATGTCATATCCCTGCCTCCTTTTTTAGTTTATCAGCTTAAACTACTTGATAGTAGATTAAATTTTACAGAGAGCAATTCACATGAAGGACTTGAGGGAATGGAAATACTGATGTCTCTGGCCAGTATTTCAGGAAAGATAGAGGAAGAATTTTCTCTCAATTTTGCTTTTCTCTGTATTATGTGAAAATTATTTACCAGTTGGGTGTTGTGGTTCACGTCTGTAATTCCAGCACTCAGGAGGCTGAGGCAGGAGGATCACCATGAGTTCAAGGCCAGCCTGGGCTACTTAGAGAGGCCCTGTCTCTAAATTAATTAATTAATATACTAAATAGAAAACATTATTTGAATGGCAGATTTCCAAAACATAATTTTAATCTTTCCAAATGATGAGTGTAGTGCTCGATACAAGTCTCATTAATAATTAGATTTGTTTACCATGTGATTTAGATTAGGCTTAAGCAAGTTTGGAAATCAAATATCTGAGATGACATTGATCACCTACTTCAGTATTTAAAATATTTCCCTTTCTTTTGCGTTTTAATACATCTCGTAAAACATTTTTGTGATGCTGAGGACTGCTCTGACCACCATTCTGCACTGGGCAAGTGGTCTCAGGTTTTTCCCACATCTGTTCACTTTCTTGCCCTCTTCCTTCCCAGGCACATCCTGACTTGGTTACTCCTCGGTTCCCTGATTGGACATTGACCAAGTTTGGCTGTTGCCCCTTAGTTCTCCTCTTCCTACATTTTTCTCTTTGATGATGGGCTTTGCTACATCAATTTAGATTGTTACTTCAATTGTTTGTCCCACGTTTATTGCTCTCCATCCCACTCTTACAAAAAGTTGCTTCTTAAGGATATCTCACTGTTGGGCTTGGTGTACACAAAATTAAAATACTTCTCTTTCCAAGAAAATCTTACTTTTTTCTCTAGACATCATGAGGGATTATTATGTCCCATTCCCTAAGAACTTTGCTTTTTAAAAAATTCCATGTATCTGTAATACTTTTCCAAATTAAGTTAAGCATAGACTATTTTGAATTCTTCCTTCAAAGTTGAGATCCACTCACCCTTTCTCACCATCCGCATTCATACCAGCTTTGTTCAGGCATCTAGCACCACATAATCAAATGTTTGCTTCTTAATTGATGTAGCCAGCTAATCTTTTTAAAACTTCATCACTGAGCCAGCCTTTCTAAAACACATTTCCCCCCAGTCTTTTCCAGTCTCCTTTATAAAACCAAGGTTTTTGGTTTTTTGTTTGTTTGTCTTTTAATGCTTTCACTTGATATCCTTGTTAGTACTTTGTGCCACTGATGGTATAATATATCTCCTAGATTTTGGTACTTAATATACTTTACCTTGTACGTTGTGTGTGGTTTTGCACAAACTTCAAATTCAAAAGTTCTCTACCATAAGTGTGATCAATAAATAACTTCTTGGATTTCTTGTTAACTCTAGGTCCAAATCCCAAGAAATCTAATTTAGTATAAATTTAAAACCACTTTTCAGCGAGCCGGGTGTGGTGGCTCATGCCTGTAATCTCAGCACTCAGGAGGCTGAGGCAGGAGGATCATTGCGAGTTTGAGACCAGCCTGCGCTACAAAGTGAGCTCAAGGCCAGCCCGAACTGCATAGAGAGACCCTGTCTCAAAAAGACAAAAAAATAAAATAAAATAAAAATAGATTTAAAAATTTAAAAAAAAACACTTTTCAATAACAGTGCTTTTGAAATGCACTTTTTATAGCATCCATTAGTCTAACATCTATATATGCTATAATTTTAAGCACAGTTATCACATATGGTTGTGTATTTCTTTATGATGTATATGTAACTTGTAGCAAAAATCATAAAGCCAAGTTTCAGCTTCCTAGATGCCTTAGAAATGTCACAGAGAAATGTGTTTTTCCATTATTTAACCTTCTAGGAACTCAGTTATGGTGTTAGCTGTTTCACCTACCAGGGAAATGTAGTAGCAGAAAAGAATCCTTTGAGTGACTTCTGATGTCAAAAGCAACAATGTAATAATAACAAATTTACATTGTGCTTACATGAGGAAGTGAAAGAGTTAAAGTGATCTACACAAAGTATGCTTATGTTTCCTGCAACTAAACTCCCAAACTGACATATTAGAAGCTATTTAAGAATTAATATTTCCCCCAAGATTAGAATTTTTCCCTTGATAAGATGCCTTTATGAACTCTTTCAGTATAGGTTGGGTTCTTCCATCCTGTTCTTATCACTCTTCTATATGCCTTTCAACATAAACATCTGATATATAATTTTTAAAATAAAATTTGTACAAAGATTCCTATACCTAAAGTTTATACACATTTCAAAGTGTTAGATGATAGCACACACCTGTAATCTCAACACCTGGAAGACTGAGACAGGAGGATCCTTGTGAGTTCAAGGCCATCCTCAACTGCATAGTAAGACCCTGTCCCAATAAGACCCCCCCCAAAAAAAGGTGTTAGATGAGATAATGCTGATTGTTATATTATAGAGGTTGGTTTTTTGGAGTATTGTATTGTGGTACTAGGGATTTAGCCCAGAGAACTATATTGGCAACCAATAAGACAGAAGGATTTTTCTGTTATTGCCAGTTTATCTAAAACAGTTAAGTCATGTGTACTATTTTGGTTCATTTGGTAAGGTGTATAGTCTCATTTCAGGTTAACTAAACTCTCAAAAACAAACTGTACCCCACCTGCCAACCTTGTAATAAGCAAGCTGACACAGTAATAATAAGTGAACTTGTTTGATAAGCTAGTAGATTCCCTGCTTTGTCCTTCCTAAACATTCTCTGATAAATACCAAGGCAGGAAGTTTAATGTCCCAGTGGTAGGATCCATCTCCCTTCTATTTCCATCTATCATCACAGTTTCCTACTAATTTGGTAATGTATACTATAGTCTGGATATCTTCCCCTAAGGTCATATATTAGAATCTATTGCCAGTGAAGTTGTAATAAAAGTAGGGTTTTTCACAGGTGATAGGGTTATGAGGGCTGAGCTCTCATGATGGTGCTGGTCCCCTTTAAAGAGGTCGAAAGGAGCTTATTTGGTGCTTCTAGTGAGTACATAGATGATGTCAGGTATAAGACATGGACCCTCACTCAACACTGAGCCTCCTGGTGATTTCTGTTGTTTATAAGCCAGTCTAAGGTATTTTGTTACAGCAGCACAAAAAACGGAGGGTGTTTGTTGTGAAAACAGGACTAAAGTCTTTCATAATCTTGAGAGCAACTCAAAATGTGTTAAACTGTTGGTCTTGTCAGATAATCTCACTCTTTTCATGCAGAGGTGCTGAAGAATGTATGATCTTTCTGGCCTATCACAAACCTTAAATATTCTTTATTACCTCAATATAATTTGTTCCTACAGGGTTTGCACTTATAGATGAACTTTCCATGGGAAATGTAGATCCCATTAGATGCAGGTGAAGATGTTATTCATTTGTCTCAATTTAAAATCCTGATTAGCTTTCACATGCGATCCAGCGCTTCCTAGAATAGTAATTTCTGATTAGGTCCCCTAAATGTTCACTTGCACACAGAGGTACATCTTACTGTCTGTGTCAGTATTTTTTAAATTGCTGGTCTGATCTGTCAGTGAGTTGAAATTAAATCAGAGAAACCAACATCTGCTACTACATTATGGGATGGGATGGTGTAGGAAGACATTGCTTGTCCTAAGTAATGTTTTTTGAACCTTTCAGTTACATGTGTATATATCATTGCATAGTGATTAAAATGTGTATCTCCCTGAGGGTCATAGAAAAAATGTTTGAAATCAGTAGTATTTTAAAGTTAATTATGGATGGCATAGAATCAAAAATTTAGTTAGTACTAAGATTGTAAGCGATTGGAATTTATGATTTTTACTCACTTGAGTAAGTAAAATTTAGCCTTTTTTAATATTTTTAAAATTATTCTTGTACAGAGTTGTCAGGCAGAGATAGTAACAGAAAAGGTTTTGTTTGTTTAAAAGTAGGTATCAAGCTAGACATTCATGCTGTCAACAACAAGCTGTTCTGGAGGGGTTGAGAATCATTGTCATGAAAGCTTTTTCATATTATTGTATAGATAGAATCCTCAAATCTCCAAAACAACAGAGAGCTGTGATGTAATGGTTACAGTAGTAACGATTCTGAGTGCCAGATTTAGTAACATTTAAGTCATGCTGTTACTTTACAAATGATACATAAATGTGGTTTAAATTCCCTTGGCAGTAAAGATGTGAAATTAAGGAAAGAACTTAACACCTGTTTAGTCTTTAATATTTTTTTTCTTTCACAGATGATACTTTTCTGATTAACTTGTGATAACTTCCTGGCTTTGCTGTCTGGCTGTGTAGAAGTTTCTAATGCAAAATGAGGGGTACTACTCCTTCATCTTCAGAATGTAGATTTTTTTGTTTTTGTTTTTCTGCCTGAACAGTTGTGAGTTGTCAAACATGTGGCAAACTTTCTCATCAAAGTATCTCCTTTGGAACCAGCATTGTCTAGAGTAGAAACTATACAGGACTTAATTCAGGGAACTACTTCATCAAAATCAATGGGAAAGCCCTTAATAAGTTATGAGTGTTGCTTAAAATTTTGTGTTTTGTTATATAGTTGTCCTATAGAGGTTATTCCCACTTGCCTGCTGTGCAGTCTTAAAAGAACCCAAACTAGATTGTGAGTACTGTAGAACCAGAACATGCCCCTTTTTCTTGTGCCTGGTGGACCTTCGAACAGGTGTTAAGTGCTAATTAAGTATTTGTTAAATGAATGAAAGAATCATTGATTTCATTGACATTCACTTCTCTTGAGGCACCTGCTGAAAGCTGATTCACATTGCATGGTACTATGTGCAGTAGAAAGGCTCTCTCATCTCCCGCTGAGGTGTAAGCTCTTTTTCCTCTCTCAATTAAGAGATTTCAAAACCAGCAGACTAATATTACTACCTTAATGAATGCCTTCTGTTGGTGGCCTAGTAAGTCTGGGCATATAAATACGTAGCGTGGGAAAAAAGCAAAACAAAACAGTATTTTAGGCATTTAAATGGAAGCAGATGCTTAAGGAAGGGAAATCCATATTGAAAAATGAGAAGGCATAGTACTCATCTACTATAGAACTTACAGTTTTATAACCTGAATTACCATTATTTGTTTCAGTTATCTGTAATTGTAAGCTTATTGAGGGCAGGATATGTGGGTCCATTCATATTTGTAACCTTCATAGCACTTGACATAGTGGGAGCCCAGTAAATGCTTAATGAAAGCAGAAATGGATCACTTTTCCACTGAAGAAACTCTATAAATGTTTACTCATCTAAGGTATAATAAAAGAATTGAACTAAATGGCTTCTAGGAGTTCGCTCCTATCTAAAGTTTTATGTTTCTGTAATTTGGAAAACAATTTTAATTGACAGCCCCATAATCTGAGTTACACCATGTTCTTAAGTTTTACATATAATTTAAAACTCACACACAATTCTTATATATGGTGTTGGAAATAAGCATTTCTAATAAATAGTACCAGGTAATTCGTCATTGATTTTCTTGTATCTGTATTATAAGAGAAAATCATGTTTGTAGTTATAACTTCCAATAGAAATTTGGTCTTTGCTGTACTTTTCACCATACACATCAGAAGCACTTGTAAAGAAAGGCATTCAGTTGAATCATGATGTATGTATTTGATGATGAGGGCTTAGTTTATGTCCTATTTCTTTGAAGAAGTCTTCTTGCTTTCAGTTTCTCTCCAGGAAAGGACTGTCCTTTACATGTTTATCTTTCAGTCTTTGTAGAGAGACCCACAAAACCCATAACTAGTTGTGTCCTAGTCAGAGATAATTTGAGGAAGAGATGAAGAACTATTTTGGATACATAAACAAACATCATACAGATCATGTAGAAGAGATATAATCTTTACTTCTGTTGCATTAAAATGCTTAAAGTAAAAGTTACAAAAAGCAAGATTTGACTTTAGTACAGTATTAGGAAAAATTTTTCTAAAAGTTTGAACTCCTCAGGAGATGCATAGTCTACTGGGTGCTTAAGTGCCATGTAAGGGTTTTTATGTCAGGTGTTCCTCAGTTATTTTCCAGAACTGCTGACTTACCTGATAATCTGTGATTCTTGAGTACAAGAGAAAATAGTGTGTATTTGTGGCAAGCACAAACTTCTACTATAATTAAATTATATTGCAGCTGGTGTCTGTTGAAGTGTAGCATTACTTAGGAGACAAGTCTTAGGTTAATCAAAAACATAACAGGAATAAATGCAAGGGACCAAATTTGGCTTTTCCAAGTATAAGAGTAGTTATTGAATGAGAGAAAAATGACTACATATAGTGGTAGCATGAAACTTGTTTCACATTTTTTGTGTCAAGACTCAAACTCGGCCTTGTGCTTGCCAGGCAGATGCTGCACTGCTGAGGTGAAACCCCAGTGAAACTTGCTGATAGTGTTGGCCAAACACAAGGAGATTTGGCCGTCCATGAGTCAAAATAGTATTTATCGGGCTGCCAATAAAAACTGATACATTTTTTTTGTGATATTGAATGAGTGAACTGGTTTAAAAATTACAGATAATGTATACATATTCCACATCATACCCTAGAGCATTTAATTCCTAGGTACTTTTTAAAAAGTTAATGTTCTTAGACACTTTAGAGGAGGGGAGTAACAAAAGATACAGAGGAAGAGAGTAGGAGTAAAATGGCTCTGCTAGATGGTATGGGCAGATGGGTTCTTTATAAAGATGATCCTTGATTGGTGAAAAGTGAGTGGTGTGCTACAGCAAAATGTCCCAGCCACAAGAAGAGTGTGTTCAGCCCACTTCTCTGGTGCAGCTCATTGCCGTCAGTCCTGTATTGCCAGAAGGGATTTTTAAAAAGAAGACAAGAATCATGCTTCTTTATAAAATTTCTAAAATAGTAAGCTGGTAAACAACCATATCTGAGGACTAAAAGTTTTTCTGTATCAGTTTGTGACCCTGTGAAAGGTATGAAGTCTTCAGCCCTATGTAGAAAAATAGAAAGTCTGAAGAAACCCTGAGGGCTGCACCAGATACTTGTGTGTTATCAGGCAGAAAACTGATGTGACTTGGTCTGTTTCCAGAAGGCAAAAAGGGACTATTGAGTCCAAAAGCTGTAGGAGAGCAGATTCTTTACTAAAAGGAATCCTTACAGAGTAGTCTAGAAGTAAAATAGTGTAAACTGCTTAGAAATTTTCTTTCTAGAAGTATAGTCAGGCCAACAGCAGGTGGGTGATGAGTTGCCAGGAGTGTCCAGGCAAAATGACGTTTCAGTGGCCTTCCTGTCGAGGCTCTGCGATCATGAGGATCTGAGTTCCTGTGTGACTGTTCTCCAGATTGTCACAGTTCTGTTCAATAAGTTAACTTCTTCCTATATTTGGCAAATTGGCACTTTATTCTTAAAGGCTTAATTTTTCTCTGAGAGTCTATTTATGTAACTCATTGGTCAGTAATTCTTTAAAATGTTCCTTTTATGTTAAGGAATCACAGCATTCGTAACCAAAGCTTTAGAGTCTCTAAAGCTATAATTGTTTTATTCTCCTAACTACATGTATACCAGTTTGATAGCTAGTACTGTAACTAAAGTCAATTATTCAGTTGTAACCCTGCAGCCCTTTTAGAGGTCTAGTAAATTAGCAGTACCAGGGGAAATAAACTAAAGAATTTATTTTTAATTCTTACCTGGAATTATCTTGTATTTTCATTATTTACATTAAAAGTAAGAATATGGAATTAGAACTCAGCTATTTAATTTTTTCACAATATAAGTAATCTTTTATTAGGAATTAATGTAGGGCTGTGTTCTGTTTTAATGGTTTACAACTGTTTAATCTTTCATTGAGATGAGAGTTAAAATTTATACCATGTTCAGTTATTTTATACCATAGTAACTGTAATCTATATAATGTGTGTATAACCAGTGTATATGTTGATTTCTCAGTCAGTTGTTAAAATAGGGGTTAGGTATTTAAAATACATATCTTAAACTGGAATATAGGCAGCTGACACTTTTTCAAAATGTAAGAAATCTTCATTGTGATACTTGCAAATAGTACCAATTAGAATTTTGGTACTATTCATCCTTTCTGAATCTAGGAACACTAGTAGTAGCATCTAATGACACCTGCCTATCAGGAGAGTGAAGGCTTAGCTGTGAAGTACTGAAAACATTATCTCCATTTCCCTCACTCACTCACCCTGTTCAATTCTGGCTGTTACTTAGTTGCTAGGTCCGATGGTCAACCACTTTAACTAGTAAGAAGAGACACTAGAAATTTTGAGGGTGCTATAATTGAATGGATATTTCTCTTTTTTATATATTTTTTATTCTTTTATTTTTGGCCGTACAAAGGATCAAACCTATGGCCTTCCCACTAAATTATATCCTCAACCCTTTTAATTTGTTCATTTATTTTTGAGCCAGGTATCACTAAATCAATAAATTACCCACGCTGGGTACAGACTTGAAATCCTTCTGCCTCCCAGAGAACTGAGACAATGGGTATTTTTATGGATTTCCCATTAAACTTTTATTCCCTGACTCATTTGAAGGGTAAAGTCTGATAGGTTTCAATTGTGAAATAATTCTGGCAGACTGCATAAAAAATAACAAATTGTATAAGACATAAGTCTTTAAGGAACTTCTCTATATTCAACCACATAAGCCAAAGAAATAAAAGAAAAACTACACATTTCATAGTACAGTCTTAATGAAAAGATAACAGACGCTTGCAGTTATCACAGTGAGGTACACATTTTCATTTTTCTTCACTCAACCATTAAAGAAGCAGTTGGCTGGGGTTTTTACTCTCATAAGGGAGCAGGTGTCCTTCCTGAATGGAGAGCAAATGTTAACTGACCTGAATACTTTTGATTTTTCTGCATTTGCCTTAATTAGTACTGAATTTGATGGCTGTTTTATTTGACTTTTTAGGATAACATGCAGAAAATTTAATCCTACTGTTTGGATTAATGAGCATTCTTTTTACAATCTTTTGCAAATTATACTTTTAATGAAAATTCTGCTGCTGCAGGGAAAATATTTAAGAATGAAAAACAAATTGAGCTAATATATTGTGCAAGAGGTTCATAGTTAAGTATATAAAATGGCATCAATTTTATCTCGGCAGGAACCTAAAGTATGTGATAGCTATGGGATGTTAAAATAATAACTGGAAGTGTGATGGCTGTGAAATTTTTGTAAATAAGGCAGTTTGATTTATAATTGGTAGACTTTCTTTTACTCTGTCACTTGGGAGATGTAGTATTATAAGCTTGTAGTATTGAAATCCACCAGATAGGAGAAAGAAATAGTGAGTCACAATTGGGGCCTGTTGTGTTTCCACATCTTTTTCTTTTTTTTCCTCCCGTGAATGCTGGGTCTTGTTCTGCCTTTTCTGCAGGCTCAGGTCATTCGCTGGTGTGTCGTCAGCCTCACACCTGTATTCATTCCAGCAGTGGTTAGTGTTTGTGCCCTTCTGTGCACAATGCTATCCTCAACTAGCTTTGCAGCCTGTAAGTTTGTGCACACTCCATTTGCTCCAATATACAGAAGCAGTTATATACCATAGCCAAATGAGACTTACGTGGATATGCAAGACTCATTCAGCATTCAAAAATCCATTAGTGTAATTCACCCCATCAACAAGCCAAAGAAGAAAAAATAGATATGATTATGTTAAGCTATATAGATAACATTTAACAAAATTCAACACCCATTTGTGATTTAAAAAAAAAAAACTACCAAAGAAAACTAGGAGGAAACTACCTCAACTGAATAAAAGCCACAAAACAAAAACCTGCATCTAACATTGTACTCAGTGACAAAAAATGAAGATGAGAAACAAAGTGAAAATGTTCACTTTTGTCATTTCCTTACAGCATTATTTTTTGATTCGTACCTAATGCAATAAGGCAAGATAAGGAAGTAAATGATACAGTAATTGGAAATGAAGAAGTAAAACTGTCTTCACAGATGATATGATTGTCTGGGCAGAAAATCTGAAAGAAGTGACAAAAAACTTCCAAAACTCATAAGCAATAATAGCAAAGTTTCAGGATACAAAATTAATAAGGAAACAGTACTCATTTTCTGTGGTAAATACAGTGGTGCTTTGGTTCATGAACGCTTTCCCTTGCAAACAGTTTGGTTCACAAACAGAAGGATTTGGCCAAATTTTGTTTTGGTTTGTGAATTCTGCATCAGATTATCAACATAGTATGGCCATCTTTCCCATACAAACACAAAACATAACCATATTCTCCAAAATTGAAGAACACATCCAATTTGTGAACCGATGTACTGCTGTACTGGCAATAAAAGGTTAAATTTAAAACAATACTATTATTATATAGTAGTAATAATATAAATTACTACTACTCCAAAATGTAAATATTTCAATATAAACCTGACAAAATATTTGCATCTATGTTAAGCAAACCACAAAATTCTGGCTTTAAAAAAAAAACAAGTAACTAAACAAATGGAGAGAGATACTCCATATTCATGGATAGAAAGGCTCAGTATCACTTAAATATTAGTTCTTCTCAACCTGACTTATAAAGTTAAATATATCCCAGTCAAAAACACAGCAAGATGTGGGAATTGATAGGTTGATTCTAGTGATTGCCGTACTGAATTTTTTTAAAAGATTTTCTTTAAAGAGAAACAAAAGTATGTAAAGGGTAGAGATAATACAGAATTCCAAAAAAAAAAAAGATAAACAATAAGAAATCACTAGTTAATAAATTACATATTATCCTCTTAGAAATAGTTGTTCAAGTTACAAAATTAAAGCATACAAAGTAGATAGTCAAACAGTGAGAGTGTGAACAGCTACGCATGCATGAATCTCTATGAGTATTTCTACCCTTTCTGTATTAGAGGGAAAAACAAAACTTAGCAACACAAAACAAAACAAATTCCTATAAAAACATGAAACCAAAAAGTCGTATAAAACCACAGTATAAGGTGATCTACAATGATTACTGTGTTGTTTCTTATTACCTTCAATAGAATGTCTGTATCATCAGGCATAATCGAATATAACAGTATAATTGAGTATAGCAGTAAATAACAATATTAGTAAAATAAAACATTGTAGACAGTATAAAACTTCAAAGTCAGGTAATAATCAAACCATAGTGGATATTCTAGTGGATCTTTCATCTTAAGTGCAGTTGCCTATACTCTCAGACTTGATACTATCAATCATAACAGTATTGAATAAAATCTATCAATACAAAACAGCAATCCAACAAACCAGATTCGATTACGATCAATCATGGTAAAACAGTGTAGGTTTTACAGAGCTTTAGATTGACTTAATAGGAAGTTAAGGATGATTACCATACTATATCCTGTTATATTCAGGATAACTGTCTAGGCCCTCAAATCTAGTACAGGTAGAATGACTGAAATTATGTAGAATATAATACATCTAAGCAGAGTAGTGTGAGTAATGTGGGTTTTAAATCCTGATGCACTATTAACAATATAGCGTATCAAGGCCATCTATGTTAGAGTTTCTAGTTATCCTTCTCTGCCTTTTTTCTGCTATGCTATTTTTCTGCCTTTGTTTGCCTAGTTTTCTCCTTCATTCTACTGCCTGCCCCACTCATTGAGGCCTTTCTGCCACTGTTTCTAAAATCCTGGTATTTTTTCTCTCTCTCTCTCTCTAGAATGTCCTTCAGTATTCTCTGCAGGGTTGGATTGGTGGTCACAAACTCATCCAGTTCCTCTTTGTCATGGAAGCATCTTGTTTCTCCATTAATTTCTAGTGACAGTTTTGTAGGGTACATCAATCTGGGCTGGAGGTCACCTTCCTTCAGGACTTGGAAGATTCGCTCCAAGCTCTTCTTGATCTGATGGTCTGTGTCAAGAGGTCAGCTGTGATTCTGATGGGCTTACCTTTATAGGTAATCTGTTTCTTTTCTCTGATGGCTTTTAATATTCTGTTTTTATATTGAATTTCTGGTATCTTGATTATTATATGTCTGGGTGTAGATCTGTTTTGGTTGTAGGTGGCCGGAGTTCTGTATGCCTCACACCACCGAATGTCATTTTGTTTTCCCATGCTTGGGAAGTTTTCCTAAATTATTTCCATGAATAGCCTTTGTAATTTGCCTATATGTATTCCTGCTTCTTCGTTCATGTTTCTTATTCTTAAATTGTAGATTCTCTTGTCATCTTCTAGCCTTTGTTTTGTTACTGCCTGTTTGCTTGTTATTTTTAAGAGATCTTTCCTTTCATGATCACACATTGCAAACTTGTCTTCAAGTTTTGATAGTCTATCCTTAGTTTCTTTTAAGGCATTTTGCCAGCTTTCAATGGAGTTTTTAATTTCCTGGTAGTCTCTTTGAATCCGCTTCATGTATTCTATATTTTCTTTATATTCTTTATTGAATGTTTCTCTCCTTTTTTTGTGTTCCTCCCTTCTTCTGTCCATATCTTCCTGAGAGATGCTTCCTGAGAGCATTTCTTTTATTACTCTACTCATATCCTGCTTTACCTGATTTAATATTTCAGTTTTGAGTTCGTCTACAAGGTCCCAACAATATCTCTTAATGTCCATTGAAGCCATGTCTGCTGTTGCGTGTTTGCCGCCCTCAGTCTCCCTTGTTTTTCCTTCTTCTGGATCAGTGGTCTCATGGTTCTGGGCTGGGGGTCTCCTCCTGCCTTTCTCTCCTGTCATGGCCCTGGCTTCCTCCACACAGGTTACAGTGCAGGTCCCAGTCCCTTTCCCTGTTGGCCACAGTTCCTCCAAAGCACACTGGCAAGGGAACTCTGCCCTCTCCTGCCTGCTCTTGTCACTGAGGTGTAAGCAGCACCTGCTTATGCCAGCCCCTCCCCACCAGGCCAGCCAAACTTCAGGGGCAATCACCCGGTCAGTGCCTGCTAGGCGCAGGGAATCGATTTGGGACAGCTCATTGAGTCCCAGCCAGAGGCGTGGCCCAGTCCAAGCAAATCGCACAAATCTGCTCTGAGGAGGGAGCAACCAACCAAGGTCACTGTCACTACCAGTTTAGGCTCCTCTTGCCCAATTTCAACATGTCGCCCACCTGGTTGCACCCTTCCTGTGGTGGGGGTCTCACTCCCAGCACTGACCGTGGATCAGTGAAGGTTCCTCCACCGGCTCTGCTCTCTGCTCTCTGTTGGGCTCACCAACCCCCGACTTCAGTGCTGCTGTGCTTCCTGTGAGTGGCAGTGGGAATGAGTTTGGGCGGCTCTGCCTGCCAGCGCAGATTCAAGCAGGTGTAGACTTGGCAGGTCATCGCAAAAACGCTGTGTCCCTTTAGTTTTTAGCTGTTTCAGTTGTAGTCACGAAGTATTTGATGAGCTTTTTAAAGTTTTAATATCTTCCTGTGTCAAGAGGATCCATCTCCCTCTGTCTGGGTCTCTCCAGGGTGTTTTATTCTGGCATATGAATTGTTTCTCCCAGGAGGCTGTGTATTCTGTTGCTCACTATGGGCCATCTTGTCTTCTCTCTCCGTACTGAATTTGTTATCAGGAAACATGGTAAATGTCCTCTTAACTGATTTCAGTTGGAGGTTTTCATGACCTCTGTGATAAAATGAGAATCTTCCTCGACTAAAGAGCACATTCATAATGGGTACTTTTAGGACTACATTCTGGAGGAGATAGAACTTGAAACTCAAATTTCTCAAATGATAGTCTGAAGCAATCTATGTAGTATTTAAAAACAATTTACAGTTTCTGAACCATCCAGTAAATTTCTAACTGAATTGCAAGTATTTAAAGATGTTTTATTATAAAGCCAGCATATTTTACATCATATAAGCATCAAATCCATGTTGTAAGGTGTTTATAAAAAAAGTGTATATTTAAATTTTAAAAAACATAGTACAATAAAAGACACAGTGCTGTTCACCTTGCTCACAGTACTCCTACTTGCTTCAAGCATGCTTACCCCACCGCTCTACTGTACCACTTTCTGAAGCAGTTCTGGAAGTCCTCTTTCATTTCTGTAGTTTTACTGTCATGGCTGTCTCAGTGTCCTGAATGGATTTAAAGTGTTCACTTTCCATGATCATTTTAACTTTGGGGAAGAGCCAGAAATTGCATAGTTCAAAATCTGGTGAATAAAGTGGATGAGGACACAGCACAGTGTTTTACTGAGTCTGTCCTTGTGTTGGATGGCAGCTTCAGAATTTACCCTATTTTTTAATCATACCTCATAACAACACTCATATAAGAAGACTTACACTGAGAAAGTGCCAAGACTGGTGGGATAACTGTGTTCTAAACAAGGGAGAATATTTTGAGGCATTAATGGCAATGTGCTGTTTTTGCTAATAATTTTTTAATTTAAACACCATATATTTTAGTCACCCCTTGTATAGCATTGAGCGGACTTTTAATAGAGCTTTGTGAATTGGAGTTTTACATGCTAATAGACTATTGTTATGTTTTTATATTTTATATGTATATGTGCACTATAAAAGCAATCTACAGCTATCCACATTTTTCTTTTACCACCTTAATAGAATTGGATTTTCTATAAAGGTCCTTGAAAGAAAGTGGTCTGTACATTTTTCGTTACTACCATCAGCAACAGTGAATATATGAACAAAGATAATGACAGTTCACTGCCTGATGTTATGGAAATTCTGAGGTCCTCACTGTCGCCAGTCAGTTGATGAGCAAAGACCAACACTACATGTGTTCCTAGAGACCATCAGGTATTGAAATGGTGCTGATACTTTCCTATGTCTCTTGAGAACAATTGTTTTAATGTAGAGACATTTTCTCTTGTTCTGCCCAAGCATTTTTAAGGACTGATGTATATTCAAGTAGAATGTGCTATTATTTAACATAAATTTCACAGCAAGGCTATCACTTCCTTTCCTCTCCAGTAACCCTTTCCCAACCCTATCCCTGGTCTTCACTTACTGTGTGTTGCTGTCAGGTGTCTACACAGAGACTGTAGTGTTTTGGGTGGGGAGAGTAATCAGTTTTTAATTTAAACTAATTTTTGTGTTGTTTAGTTATAGAACATTTTGATCAAAAAATTTGATTCAAAAATTTCAGGAAGATGCAAAATCATGGTGCTCTATTTGGAGCATGAGTACAGAGCCTCTCCTCCTCACTTAGGATGACCTCCTCCTTCTCTGAGTAAGGGTGCAGAAGAAAGTGGACAGTTTCACATAACTTCTGTGAGCACTGTTTGAAAAGCATTGCTCTGCACTGAAGAGTCATGCTTTGTTATGATGTATAATTTGAGTTCCACGTAAGGGGAAGCTGGATTTTCTATTTCAAAGTCAGTCTTTACAACAGTCTGTGATACTTCATAACAGATAATCAGTAAATTTTGTTTACAAGCTAAAATGTGCCAGATTAGAAAAATGTAACGTAATAGATATAAAAATTTGAATAGTCAGATGACTAGCTTACTATTAAAAGTTAACTAACTCTAATTGTTTCCAAAGTGCTGGAAATTGAAACAGGGTATTGTGCATATCGGGCAAACATTCAACTACTGAGCTGTATTCCCAGTCCCACCTTACTTTTTGTGTTGTTTTCCTTTTAAGATTGTTTCTTGTTTTGGTTTGTTTTGTTTTTTAGTATTGTTTCTGTTAAAAAATGTGATCACCAATTTTGTTGCATCTGGAAAATGTCGTAAGTATAGTGTACCATAATTACTATGGATAGATTTTATTTGTTTATTTTTAAATATAAAAAGTCATTGTCTTTGTAATTGAGTCATTTACTTTATGGTTACAAAGTATTTACACCCTTAGATAATGTGGATAGATTTTTAGTAGTTAAAGATTCTCTGATGCTCCTTAAGCTGTAGTATGTATCAACAATTAATTTCCTTGTTCATTTCTTAGATAACATGTAACATTTAGTAAACTTTAACATATTTAGTAAAGCTATAAGTTGCATGATGCGACACTATTTCTGTCATGTCTTTAAATCTCTTTAAAAATACAAAATAGAGCTTTGCAATAAGAATAATAGAGTATAAACATTTGTTAGTGTCTAAAAATTACTTTATTTGCACTATTCACCACTCTATAGAAATATCTTTCTGTTCTCACTATCCATTTAAATTACTAACAAGTTGGAGGCCTAGGGCTTATTTTGGTCATCATAAATTCTGACATCTGCAGAAATGTAATTATATGATATTTAGTGAAAATAAATCCTCAATATTTAGAGTTTAAAATTCAAATTATTTTCAATTAGTATGTGGCCAAGTTGACCCACATACTATACAGTATAAGCCAATAAATAATAATCAGAAGATTGTGATGTAAGATTACTAAATAAGCTCTTACAAACAACTCATCAAATAAAATCACCTTTAATTCTGATAACTATTGAAAACCGTATAGATAATCCCTATTAATAGCAATGTACAATTTTCAATCCCAAATATTTAGATAAATATTCCGTAGCTGTATACAGAAATCAGTTTTTCAGTAAATTTCATATTTTCTGTATTTTGTCAAATAAAGTAACTGTCAAAAGCAATGTCAGATATTGAAATACTATGTATAGATGGGGGGGAAATAATGGATTACCATAATTTAAGATAAATGTTCTTTTTTAATTAATGCTTTAAAGTTATAGGCTGAAAGTGTCATAAAGTACAAATTACTATTTATTTGTGTGAATATTGCTTATGTTTAATTAGAAAACATGAAAGGAAAAGTACAAAAATATAAGGAACAGATCATATCAATATTTAAAAATATATTTCTAAAGACTACTTCGTTAGAATTCAAACAGACTTTTATATCAGGTAAGAGACTGTTGTGTATTTTTTAATATTTAGAGGTTTTTTTTAATTACACAAGTGCATATATCAGCATTCAGATATACCTCACTGTTTATAAAGTATCACTGTCAATCTCCCCACAGCTCTCGTATGTTCTTGGGCCCAACAAATTCTTGAGAATAATGCTTGGAGTTATTCTTCCCTAATTCAACACATGGTTTATTCTGAGTATTTCATATTCAAAACTTATTTTAATACTCTTTAAAGTACCTTACACTCCAGGCCTATAGTACATTTACATTATGGGTTCATGTTCAGCTATCTATAATATGCAGTTTTTTTTTTCCTGGCACTTTTTTATTTTGGTTGTTCAGTTAAAATTAATAGATCCTACAAGCAGTCCTATTAAAAAGAGATATTCTTTGACATACCAATAAAATATTCATTATGGTGCAGCTGAATATATTAAACATCAAACCTGCAGCTTAGGGTGCTTTTAAAAGGCTCTGTATTTATATATGTGATAAGGTGATAATGGAAGGCAAAGAAAAAATAGGAATTTTTGGTGGAAGAGATGTGCAGGATGTTCACTTCTTTAACATATAATTATAGAATGCCTATACCTGTATGACAGGTTATCTTCAGGCTCCTGGGTACTGTAATGGCAAATGTCTTGTTCTCATGAGTGTATATTCTTTCCCAGCTGAATCAATTTATTAGTTTTTGTCTTATAAAGACATAGACAACTTGCCTGAAAATGAAATAAATGAAAAACCATAAAAAAGAAAATGTTGTGAAAATCAGTTGATTATATTCTTTCATATATGAAGCTGGAATTATATTTAGTATTCTTCTAGATAAATGGTGATAGAGGTATTAAATGGTTTTAATGTAGATGAATGCTCTGAATCTTTGTACAGTCAATCATAAATGCACGTTTTGGAAAATAGTCTAGCCTTGATTGTTGTTTTGGGTTTTTTTTTATAATAAACTGATGCAGATTGAGATAGGCTAATGACATCTTGCTGTCTATAGTTAACCATCATATGATGTACCTAAATGTACACAGTATCATACAATATTAGGAATCAAGAAAATAGATGGTTTTTGTTACTTTAGGGAGAAAAATACCAAGCTAATTTTCCGGTGATTTAATACGCCTAAGCTATTCAGCCCAAAGGAAAGACAGATTTAATAGAATGAGAATAAATGAAAAATCTAAATTTTCAGTGGGTTTCTTTGTAAAAGTATAACTCTTGGAAAATGCTATTTAATAGAAGTCCATCATGGCTTACTTTTTTCAAAGATGTAAAATACAGGAATAAATATCAATTAAGAATGGTAAAAATATTAAGCTACCTTTTTTGTACAGAAGCTTTATATATAGGGTGAAATCTTACCATTACAACTTTTGTAATACAGTGAAGCTCACTTTTTTAAATTTTTATTTAAAGAGAAAAAAAACAAAAAAGGGTAGAAACAGTACAGAATTTCAAAAAACAATAAACAGTAAGAAATCACTAGTTGATAAATTACATATTGTCTTCTTAGATTTAGTTGTTCATATTACAAAATTAAAGCATACAAAGTGGACATTCATATAGTGAGGATGCAACAGTTCTGTTCAGTGACCCAACAAAAACTCAGCAACATAGTTGTCAATCCTACACACTTAAACATAAATGCAGTTATATCTTTTAGAGCCCACTTTCTTTTCCTCCTTTTGCTTTTTAAGTCCATTATCTGTTTAGTTATATCATATTTCAGCTTGCTCAGTACCTTACTGACCTGTTCTGTTGTTGTTATTTACTTTTTAATCAACTTATATAATTCTGTTGCTTTGTTTTTGAGTTTCTCCTCATCCATTCCCCATGGATCAGCTTTGGGAGAGTTGGGAGTTTTTGGAGGTATTTTGTTACTTGGTTAACTCTCTTTTTTGAAAAAATTATTATTATTTTGAAGGTAGTAAAATACAGCAGAACAAGACAGAACAAAGCCAATTGAGACAGTGTAGTGAAACTGATGCAGAACCTCACAGCAGGTTACTAGGATAACAGTAATACATACAATAGTATATCTTGTTTTCTTCACAATAGTTGTTCTTTCAGTCAGGTAGAGCAAAATGGAAGGAAATACCAAACTTATAAAAACAGAATATTGAATAGAGCAATACCATTAATCAGAACAGAGCAAAACATTTTATAATTGCCTTCAAAGAGATGGTAGAAGGAAATCCCCCTTATTTGCTATATTGCATACATTGATCCTCCCAAGAGATACTCAGATCTCTGGCTCCCATTTGCTATGATGGGGGTGGGATATGGGTGTTTGATTTAAGAATCAAACTAAGGTTCCCACTCCGGTAGGCTCACAGCCGCTTACCAGAGTGGTGAACTGGCTGCTTGTTTTCCCAGAGCCCCAAGTTCCAACCACTCACTTTATTTAAACACACGAACATAAAAATTTCCAGTAGTCTGCAGTTACTATGCACTGTCTGAAGCTAATAGATTGAACACAATGCCACTGCTGTTTGAGTAAAAGTTAATGCTTTTTGAGACCAGCTAATACACTAACTATACTGTACAAGCAGTAGGTGTTCTGCTTATTTTTATTACAAGTTTTATAACTATAATTTTCTTGCATGTCAACAATAATCCACTTTGAGCTAGTGCTTAAATATTTTTTGAATGCAGTAGCTGAAGCATTGCTTTAAAAAATATATTTAAAAAATATCTCAGTATGGCATTTGGTAATGTAATCACTAGCATAACCTGGCTCATGATTTGTCCCAAACTTTTTAACTAATAAATAATATTTCAGTATAAAATAGGAGTAGTGAAGAGAATAAAATTTGTATTTCCACAGTGACACAGTTATACATGAGGTCCACCAATAATCCAAAGTGAAAAAAAAGTTTAGTACAAGAAGATATCCTAGAGTGTGAAGGTCTGCAGAGTACCAGCCTATCATGCATTATAGGCCTTGAATTTGATCCCCCACACTACAAAAGCAAAAGGTGTTCCATAATGATCCAGAGTGTTCTTTATTACATTGTTTAAGTCTCCATCCCCACCTCATTTTTTGTAGTTCAGAGTTTTCATTTCAATGTGAGTGTATTTAAGATTCTGTGTAATTTCCCTCTTCAGATAAATGCAGAAACTTGTATAAATTAGGTAATCACATAAAATTGATAAATCATAATACCACTGAGTGAACATCAATGTGTTCGATATGTGTTTAAACAAGTAGTTGCAATTGAGTTGTGAGAAAGAAAAAAAATTAAATGAAAGGAAATTTTCCCAGGCTAAAGCTTTATTATTAGTTCTATTTCCCTCCTTGTCTCCACCTAGAGCAACCAGTTTTTTAAGAATAAATCACTTATACACTGTTACTTTATTAGGAAGGCTTTTATCAGTATAAATTAGTGTATCATTTGCATATCCAGATTCATAGATTCATAGTACTGTTCAGCCAGGTGCTCAGATCTTGGAAGCAGTTTTTGTCTTATATCTGCTTATGTTATTTGTCCAAACTCTTATAAATTCTCCTTATAGTTTTTGTGGTGACTAGAATTATTTCTAATAAAATAAACGAGAAGTCTTTTTAAACCACATCTAGTCAGTCTGCCACTTATACTTCCCTAATGTTTTAATTTTATCATTTTAATTTTATAGGTTTTAAATCAGTAATAGTAATTACAATACAGAAAGGTAATAGGATAAGGATGGCACTAGTAGAATCAACTGCAACTTTTGTGCTGCACTGCTAGACACAGCACAGCATCGTAACTTAGACACAATACTTACAATAACCTGTAAAGAAATACTGTTCATCTTTGTTGACAGAATAAAGAGCCTGGGAATAAAGGTAAACTACTAGACTTGAGATCTGATTCACATATCAGTAGTTGGCTGTATTGATCACTTGCCCTTCACTTTGTTGGTGGATGAAAGATTCTTGCTGTAGGGGTATAGTGATGGCTTAATATACGCCTAATGAGATGGATAGCAGTTTTATCAGTCATGTATACTCCAGATCAGTGGAAGGTGTCACCACATACTCAGGGTCACACGGAGGCTATGCTTGGGAACAGAGAGTAAACAACTAGAGACAGTGAGAACGGTATTAAGAAAGTGGGAGCACCTATAATCCTAGCACTCTGGGAGGTTGAGGCAGGAGGAGTCAATTTCAAGCCCAGCCTGGGCAATTTAGCGAGAACTTGTCTCAAAAAAAAAAAAAAAAAGGCTGGGCTGACCACTGTATAGGTCCTGGGTTCAATTCCCAGTACTACCAAAAAAAAAAAAGAGAGAGAGAGAGAAAACAATGTCAATGGTAATGATGATTTCCCCTGGTGCAGATTGTGATAGACTTGTTTAAATAATTCCTCAAGCAGCCAGGTAACTGAAACCTACTCAAGGATAAGCAAGAATTGCACTTTTCTCCTTTGATAAGAAGAGTTTAGTTCAGATTCCTCTTCTACTGGACTGAAGTAAAAAGAACTTACAGGTTATTCAAGGCCTTGCCAGTTTTACCCATGTCGAGGTAGCACATGATATTTCTGTTTTGTTTTTTTGGTACCAGGAATTGAACTCACAACCTCACACTTGCCAGGCAGGCGCTTGTACCACTGAGCTAAATCCCCAGCCCAGTAGCACATAACATGAACCTTAATTTTTGAGATTTCACACCACACTGGCTAAATTGAAATTCTAATTGTGTATTTAAAGACTCCAGTGCCTATGTTCACTCTTATATTCTACTGTTCCATGGTTATTTCTTCCTTTTGCTAGGATCACATTTTTTTATTTTATTAGTAACTGTATTTTTCTTTCATTGGACATTTTTAGTCTTGTTTTCTTAACAATTCATACAATATAGCATCTATTGTATTCTTTCATTAAAAAACAAGACCTCTTTCATTTGGAAGATAATTTGAAGACTTCCTTTTAAAAGGATATATAAGTTTTAATTATATCTTGATTTAGAGTTTTGTTTGACAGAGAGGAAATTTTTGTTTTGCAGATTCTATCATCCCACTCCAAAACAAAATCTTGTTTCCCTCTATTCTGTGTTATTTTTATTATTTTATTTAATTTATTTTTTATATTTCTACTGTGAGCCTGACATGCCACAAGTTTATAATGCTCCTGTCTCTCCAGTTGCATCTTCTACATGATACCTTTTCACTTCTGCAGTGATACTCACCCCATCATTTATCTCAAATAGTAAATGCTTTAAAGAATATTTCACATAATACTGAGGGCTGGATACTACAGAGATTAAAAAGTATGAGAGATGATTTCTGCCATTGAGATTCTTACCGTGGAGAACAGAAATAAGAATTGCCTAATTTAAAAATTAATCAGTACACATAAAACCCATACTCCTTAGTGGAGCCCATAGGCCATTATGTTCAGACTTCTTATCCCTGCAGCCTTGTATTCTGCTACTTATCTTCACTTTCACTTGCCTCCAGCCATGTTGGCCTTCTCTCTAACTTCTCAAAATACTAGGTTTTTCTTTCCATGGGGCTATTCTCTTTGCAGTTCACTAGATTAGGAACATTCTTCCTTTCATGTCTGGTTCTTTTTTCCAAGTCTCATCCAAGTGTTAACTAACATACAAGAATCATCTTCTTCAACCATACTGCCTAAAAGTGATCCTTTTGACTGTCCCATGCACATGTTTCCTATGCCAACCATAAAACTAACGAAAGGGTGTGTTACTTTTCTAAGCTAGTTAATTTCTCAGTGCCATGGTTTGCTGATCTGTAAACTAGGAATATCTTAATAGTTACATGTATTAGTAATTGTTAGGTACATGTTGTAAGAGTTACATGTATTAATACATGTAAAATACTAATTATAAGATTCCCTGGCAGACCAGGGATTTAGCTCAGCGGCTCAAATACCTGCCTAGCAAGTGCAAGGTTGTGAGTTCGATCCCTAGTACCACAAAAAAAAAAAAAGTCCCTTGTATATAGAGAACACTCACTTAAATACAAGCACCATATTGATCACTAAGAGTGGAAAGTTCTACAAATCATAATTACTATTGGAGTTCAGAGAGTAGAGAAACCTCTCAGGCCCAAAATCACTATGAAGGACAGAGTTGAACATATTGTTTCTGATGTCTTATTTGGTTTAGACTCTCTTCCTCCTTTGGATTTCTGCAGCCTGTTCTTGTCTCTCATGATAGTGACTTTGATTTTTCTTGTATCATAAATTGTGTGCATGTTGTCAACAAAGGAATGGTCCTGCATCTTTGCATCCTGGCAGGATTGTGCCTTACACTCTGCACAGCTGACCACTTATTTGATCAATATTAAAAAAAATAATAATAATAACTCAATCACTGTAACACTGACAAGTTTAAAGTACTCTGACTCCAGAGATCCATTACTACAAATGGTGAGTTTGCAGCTGTAAGGGATAGACTGTTAATTCAGTTTGAAATTGTCTATTTTACCAATTTAATTTTTTAAAAAAACATTTTGAGAGCACCATTCTCTGCCTGTCTCTGAGCTAAGATTGTGGGAATGCAAATATTAATCAGTACAGATTTCCTAAAACAGAAGACCCCCAACCCTAGGCCTCAGACTGGTAGTGGTCCATGTCTTTTTAGGAACCAAGCCACACAGCAGGAAATGAGAAGCAGGTAAACTACTGATGCTTCCTCTGAATTTACTGCCTCTCCATGTGACTCACTGCCTGAGTTCCACTTCCTGTCAGTTCACAAGCTTTATTAGATTCTCACAGAATGAACCTTACTGTGAACTGTGCATGTTAGGGATGTAGGTTGCACCTCCTTTGAAAAATCCTGAAACCATCCCATCCTTCACCCCAACTACCACAATCACCCCTATCCCCCCCAATCATCTATGGAAAACTTACTAACTTTCTTCCATGAAGCTGGTCCCTGATGCCAAAAAGAGTGGAGCCCACTGCCCTAAAGCATTTTAACTTCATTCCTGTGAGACTTTAAAAGAGAGTAGAGAGAAGCAAGGAAGGTATTCTGGATAAGCTTGAGAAAGAGCACAAGTAGAAGCACAAAATTGGCAAGATTCGGGAACTAACGTTGTCTGGGAGGATTTTCTCATGCTTGAGAGGAAGTCAGTTTGAAGTGAAGGAGCCCCAGATGTGAAGAATTGAGAATTGCAAAACTAAACATGGGCTTATTGGCACATCCAACCAGTGGCCCATGGGTTAGATATTCCTAACTTGCCTGGACCACAATGAGTGACAAGGAATTGTCTTGGGATGCATATAAAATATATCATAGAGTTAATAAGTGACAAAAATTCTTTTTAAAAATACTTTTTATTATAACACAGCTGTGTCCAACCTACAAACTGTAGTACAAGATGGTTAGAGGCCTGTGGAAAATTTGAACAAAAGATTAACAGAAATAGTACTCACACTTTTTTGGCTTTTCTGTGATGTAATACATTTCTTGAATCTAAGGTTGAAACAGTTTGACTTGAAAGGGACAAATGTTCTCAAATTATGTGCCAGACACTTCTTAGTTGAACAATTTTGAGCTTTTACTATTAGTATTAAGTAAATTTTTAAGCATTGTGACAGACAGTTGGTAACGGGAAGGCATTCAGCATTTAGACATATATTCTTTGAGTAACAATTATTTAAAATTTTCTATTGCATTATATTTTATGCATCATAAGCTTGATACCATCTTGAAATAATTACTAAGTTAGATATTCTCTCATATGGTACAACCCACATATAGATGGAAAAGAGTGGTTCATAAATGGAAACATTTGGTTTCAGATGTACACAGAATGAAACCATGAAAGATTCAGATTGTAGGCAGGCTCATGATTGTCAGGTTTACCACCATAACTACAAATTTTGTAATAATCATATGTTCGTATTCTAGTAAAGTTAATAGCTTGTTTGTACACATTTGAATACTTACCACACTACACATTGGTTAACTATTGTCTATATATTAGGAAAGATATATTATTAGGTATGTTTCCCAAAATAATTGAGTGATAGATTATCACCAGAGTAATCTGAGATTATAAAATTAGGAACAGGAACTCAAATTTAATATAGGTTGATTAAAAGAAATACTTTCTATTTTTTTACATTGAGTTTATGATGATTTGCTTTTAACATGATGTTTTTTAAAACTAATATTTACATACAGAGTACTGTGGCCCTCATGAGACTGTCCCCTCATGCATATTCCTCAGGTGCACTACAGAAGGAAACCATGTAAGTGAACTCCATTCTAATTGTTACTGAGCCAGTTCCAAGAAACCAAGTACCTAAAGGGCACCAGGTTTATCATAGCATTTGTACCAGGAGATGCTGCCAAACTCAAACTCAGACACACCCCTTCCCTCCAGGTCTAAATCATGGAATTACGCTGGGAAGTCTCATTAAACATTCGTTTAATGTTTCCTTTTTTGTTTGAGGTAGGATCGCACTATGTAGTTCCATTTAGGTTAGCCTTGAACTCATTATGTTGCCCAGACTGGCCTCATATTCATGTTGGTCCTCCTGCCTCAGTCTCCCAAATGCTGAGATTACAGATGTGTGCCACCGTGCCCAGCATAGATGAATATTTTGGTTAAATTGGAGCTGAGAAATGGAGATGAGGGGGTGGTTGGAGGTGAGTGTTGTTTGTTTGTGGTTTTTGGTGTTGGGATTGAAGCCAAGGCTTTCGCCTTGAGCTATAGTCCCGGTCCCAGACCTTTTTTAATTTTTAATTTGAGACAGGATCTCACTAATTCACTAAGTTGTCTAGACTGAACTTAATTTTCCTGCCTCAGCCTCTTAGAGTACTAGTGGAATGAGCCCTACTGAGAGCTAGCAGCCCAAAACCTCTAGGACCCTGTCAGAGTATGAGTCAGTATCTCGGAAGACCAGGAATAAATTATATACACTGTGATGTCCTATTATGATGCACACTATTATTCTCTATCCTACTTTACCCCTCCTTCAGTGACATTAGCACTTGGCTTTTTTAATCCTAGTGAAACAGTAACTTGTAACTTCATGGTAATTTAAAATTTCAGAAATATTCTTCTGAAAGTGAAATTTCTAAGCAGTATAAAATTAGACCAACATTCAGGTTGATTTTTTTTTTTTAATATATACTGTATTTCAGCATCTTACTGACAGCTTTGTATTTCAAAGCATCAACAGATTATTTGTCTGGCGTAATATTTGACAACTTCCTTTCTATAAAGAAATACAACTTTCTCTTTGGTGTTCAAAGAGTTGTTCAGGGGGTATAGCTCAGGGGTAGAGCATTTGACTGCAAAGAGTTGTTCGTACAGTATGAATTTGGGTCTGTTTATCGACTTTGAGATGGAAATCTTAGCAGGGAGATAAAGTAGGCCAACGTGTCATGTCTTATTGGGCATTTTAAAAAAAGATTATCTAGAATTAATAAATACAGCTTCACAGGCTCTACTGCTTGCTAACTTACTTAGACAAATTATTGATATTGCAGGTAGGTTTCACAGCCATGGAAGTTCAGGGTATATGGATTAAATACAAAATGAACTAACCATTGAGACCACTATAGTTACAACTGGCAGGCATGGTGGAAAACTGCATTTTGGCCGAAGCTATTAAAATTACTTAAATACAAAAAAAGTTAAAGTTTATCTTTACATTTTCAAATGCTAATGCTAATGGTATGTCCTGCCAATACATCCTTGAAAGTTTCTTTCCTGTTCTTCCTTAATTTTGCTCTTACTGACTTTCATCAATATAGGTGAATATTTAAATCCTTAGAGTCTGACTTACTGGGAATGTCTCTAGTCTGCTGAAGCAAGCACAGGAAATTTGGAACACCTAGATGCTCTTTTAAAAACCTCCTGCCACTAACATTTTAGTTAATATTTTAAAGAAAGGTCTATTTGTAACAGTGCTCAGAGTTATATGCTAAATTTCAAACTACTACAGTCTTAACCTGGTGTGTTTGTGAGCATTTTGAAGCATCACATGAAGATTTAACACCCACTGGTGTTGGGCAGGCAGCTGTTATCAGGTGAATTGAAATTTTTAAAATACTAGCCATCTACTTGATAATGACTTGAAGAGTTGAGACTGGAAAGCTTGGTACATGGAACCTATGCCTCCATACTGAGTAGAGATCTGATGGCTGTGTTATTGTCATTGCAGAGAAGCACAGGCTTTGTTAGAGGAGCCCACTCCGGTGTGATGCTCATGTTGCTGGAGCAGGCCCCCAGCACTTCTGCTTGTGTTGATTCTGCCTTGTTTTGGAGTTACATCGTATTGAAAATATCTGTATGCTATTATTTTTGAAAGGCAGTGTTTAATTGTACAACATTTAAGGAAATTGTGAGCTAAAGATATTAAATATATCCTGGTTTTAATTACTAAAAGCAGTGACAGAAAATAAAACTCTCCACTCAGGACCTTTTAGCGATTGTAGTGACAGTTCCATTAAAGAACATTTCTTATTTAATTACTTTAAGAATGTTATTATAAAACATTGCTTTGTGATTTAAGCTGAAGTTCAGCATTGGGTATATGATTTTAGTCCCTGACTTTCATATAGCTAATTACAACTTTGGGCTTAAATGTGACCTGTATAATGTACACTACACAAATAAAACCTGTGTGGGTACAAAAGAATATGAATATATTTTTAAAAATAAAGACCTAGGGCATTGCTATACTGATTAAATATTAACAGTAGGACTAGGAATATTAACTAGACCACACAGGAAATTGATGAAAACCAATTAACTGATGAAAACCAGGTATAACTATTTTATTTGATTATATTGATCTAAGTAAAAAGTTTTAATGAATTGAAGGACAACAAAACAATTCTAAACTTTATTTTAAAAATTAAATCCTGCAACTGATGGGTATATAAAATTAATTTTCCCTGTGGGTGCTTTACTCAAGACACTAAGCTTTCTGGGGTTTTTCCTTTTGTTTTTGTTTTGTATTTTTTCTACAGTCTTGCCTTACAAAGCTTGCTGTGTGAGCCTTTTAAAATTTTGGATATCACAAGCACTTTTCAATCCAAAAGCAATCTTCAGAAAGTAGAATTCCTTAACTCACTAACTTAGTAAGCCAGATCGTCCTCTTCTCAGTCTGTATCTTCCAAGAGGCCCAGATGAAAGGATCTTGTCACCAATTACAGATTCTTTCACTCTTTCAGAGTCCTGCTTGGTACTGCCCCTCATAGGAATGTGATTTGAAAAATATTCCTCCCCTGTACTTATTTGCATATTATTTAATATTCTCTGATAATATATATATACATACACATATATATATAAAATGAAATATCATAGCAGTCAGGATCAAATTAAATTTAGTAATTAAAAAGCACCAACTCATTAGATACATATTACCTGCAGGTCTGCTTTAATTCCTCACATAGATGATAGTACTTTCTAGTTTTCCACCTACCTCTGGCCACTCCATAGACTTTTTTTCTGGCCAGTATCCTCCTTGGGGCCATTAATGGACAAAGGACAGTTCTTTTTCTCTTCCCACTCTCTCTCCCTGTCTGAATGCTGTCATCTCTGCCTGTGATTTCACATAGTAGTACCTTTGAGTCTAGAGGAATAACCGCTTAGATAGGCACCAAGGACCATTAAGTTTGTGTCAGCTTAGCTTCCCTCCAAATAAGCCTGAAGCAGTGGTCTGGAATACAACCCCAAAAAATAGAGTGAGAGAGAAAAAAAGAATTGGGGGCTACAGTACATGGACAAACTATCAAGTTGTCCGCCATTGTTAAATCCTATAGTTATCCCTAAGAAATCACATACACCATCTCAAAGACAGTGTTACAGCTGGTGAAGGGAAGAATTTCCCCCTAGTTTCCAACTCTCATGGGTCAGAGGTTGATCTTACAGTATGTGCTGACTCCTCCGTATCCTCACATTGCTCATGGAGTGTTGTGCGATAGAAAATGAGACTGAGTCAACATAAATGCAAGAGAATGAGAAGCAACACCTGAAGCAGAAAACTGTTAGACTGTGTCTGTGTGAACTTAGTGGTGGTGAGATGTCTGGAATAAGACACAAGTGAGATCGAGAAGATCTGAAGTGGTTCATTACCACTCCAATCCATTCATGCCTTATACATTATTCTTACTTTCTGTACTGCAAGATAGGGCCTCTGTTTTTGTGAGAATAAGATGCCACCATTTCTTCCCTGAGATTAAAAGTAAAAATACAGTTGATAACTGAGTCTCCTTCAGTGAGGGACCCCTGCCATAATCTCTGAGACACTTAGAGAATTTTTTTAAAAATCTACTGCTACTCTTTCTATTGTAACTGACTCTGAGGCTGTTAGTAATATTCAGCATCTCTCTCACCCTTTCTAGATTTCTTTCACTAGTGGCTACGTCTTGCCAGTTTAATCTGCTTGCCTGCTGAGATAAAATCTGAATTGCAGCCCTCAGTTATCTGATCCCTTATCTTGCTCTTGTTGAGCCATAGTTGTTAAAATTTCCTATTTGAACATCAGGAGACTAAAGTATCTAGACAGTAGTCAGGGCTTCAAGTTCAGTAACTCTTAAATGTCCAGTGAAAATCACTCCTCAACCTTAGCTGGGAATCAGGGCTTCTAAGTTGTAGAGACTAAAGTTTCATGAATGAGAAACAAAAATTTTTTAATCCTACTTTCATCATTTAGTTCCTGGACTCAGGTATTTGACTATTGGTAACACCATGTATCAGCCTTTGCTTCAATACATACATCACATCCTAGAAGGCATTGCTCCAACTCTGCAAGGAGTTGTCTTCATAATGTCACTTCAACTAATGTTTTAAATAGGACACTCTATTGCATAGTTCTATTGCATAGTTCTACAATATGTTTATTTGTGCATGGAATGCATGTTAAAACTAAAGGAGTAAAGGTGATATGTACATTGTCATTTCCCTTAGTTCTAAAATGAATCCCTCAGTGTAAGACAGTGATATGAAGGCCTGTTGATAGATGAGTATTTTAAATCCTGAGATGGTAGCAGTAGCAAAAGTACTGGGAGCTGGAAACTGGAAACCAAATTCATGTCCCGAGTAGATATTCTATAAAGACAAATCATTGCTACCTTCCATCCAGTGATGTACTGCTCTTCCTTTGTAAAGGTGCTATACTGATGGCTTGGTATCTGTCAGTCTCCATTGCTGGTATTAAGTATTTGGCAGTAGCTTTTTCAACAGTGGTGAAAGAAAGCATTTTGGCCACTATATTATAAAGCCCTAAGTGTTAGCCCTGTGGTGGCCCAGGTGGAAATCTGGCCCACAGTCAGAAAATGAGTCATGAACACCTCGTTGTTAACATTAGACAACATATGTTAATGTTGTGGTTGGTACATGCTTTTTAGTGGACATGCAGCTAATTTATGCCCAATTCACCTTTCCCAGAGTTTCTAACCAACTCATCTTTCATTGTTGTTTGTAGGCTTCTGATCAAACAGCCAAACCATTACTGTTCAAAAGTCAGGGTCCAAATTGGACTTAAGGGCTTTTCTTCTTTTGAAGTGGATAACCAAACATTCTGTTCCAGTTGTCCATATGTCCTCCTGAATAAGGCTACAATGCAGTGAAGGTCCATTTTAGCAAGTTCTGAATTTTTTTCTCTCACTTGATCATGAAAAGTAAAGGGTACTGGTGATATGAGAGCCTAGGTTTCCTGCAAATGTAATTCATTCATTCTTTCTGAATGTGTCTGTGCCTAATCCTAAGTCTGCCATTTTCATCATTCAGTAGACTAGTTCTATGCCCATTCAGTCTTGACTCAATGAGTGCTTAAAAGTCACAGTCATTTGTTGATTCTTAGTTAGATATGTAGAACTTGGGCCCTGTGACATCTTAAGAGCCACGTTTTGTTTTGTTTTGTTTTGTTTTGTTTAAAACAAAGTTACTCTCTGCCACAGAACCCCAGCAATCAGTATTTTTATTTCCCTCTTGGTGCTTGCCAGGGACTGTACACTATCATTAACCATAAGACTAGGTCTTGTACCATTTGAACTACTAACCACAGATGCAGCACAATAACCTGGACATGCTAAGAGGCTTCCTGTTCTGAGTCTCTAAAAAATGGGTCAAAACAGTATTATAAAATAAAAAATATATAGCCTCCCTAACCCAAAGAAATCTACCCTTTTCTGGACAGTAGATCTTAAAAGAGAGAAACTTTGTCTTTACCTAAGAAAATGTTCTCAGCATGCTCCACTCCTTAAAACCATAAGCAGAATGCCATACCCCTCAATTCTAATGAGGTATCTGGTGTGTATAGTTTACTAGACTATCAGAGGTATCACTTCGTATCAGATCCAGTTAGTATGCTCTTGTCAATGTAAAGGAATATGATGATCCAGGGTGACTTAAATTTTGAATATCAATAAAATTGACATTATTCCAAGGCAAAGCATTATACTGGCCCTGCCATAGTACGGTTACCTGCTTTTGATTCTCCCCATGGCTAGTGACTGACAATAAAGCATTACCACATGTTCTTTTGTAATACCATAGCTAGCATGACAACTGTTGATGGGGCTTCTACCAGTTTCAAATTGTAGTGACCTATTAGCCATTTTTCCCTATGGGATCATGAAAACTACAGAAAAGGTTATGAAAGGTTTTACCACCCCATATCTTCAAGTCTTTGAAGGTGTTCCAATCTCTGCAATTCTTCCTAGTACTATATGCATTACTGATTTTTTATTGTCTTGATATGATAGAGTAGTGGGAGAAAGTTTCAAGGATTTATTTTCTGCCCTTCTTAGAAAAAGGACACTTATATCCCATGTCATAGAGCTAGTGTGAGTGTTTCCCACTGGGAGAAGACTGGGAAAATAACTCTCAAGATATGTCTGCAGAACCATTGTACCTGTCATGAGAGAAACTTGGACCAAAGCTTCATTAATTACTTGGCCTCCCCTTGGTTACTTTTCTGTCATTGCTAAGGCAAAATACCCAACACCCAAAATTAAAGAAGGAAAGGTTTATTTAGCTCACAGTTTGTGGAGGTTCAATCCATAATCAGCAGGCTTCCAGGCAGGGTAGCTTGGCAGAGATCAACAATTCATGACAGTGTTAAATATGAAAAGCAACAAGAGCAAAGGGACAAAAGAGAGAAGCAAGCCTCTTTCCCTTCCTTTTGTATGCAGGGTTGGTGCAGCACTCACCCCACCAATCCCAGAACTATACAATGAACCAATAAACTCTAGATTCAGCTGCCTTTGAAAGGCCCACCCTGCCCCATGACCACATGAGGCTTTGGGGGGTTATCCAGACACAAACCACAGCAACCTCCATGAACTTGTACTCTAACCAGAGAAACATGATGGTACTTCCAGTACCCCATTATTGGTATGGTTTGCTATCCCATTGTAACAGTCTTCAAAAACTCTGGTTATTCCCTCCATTGGTACACAGCTAATCCAGGCAAAGGTTTTTGCACTCTCTCCCCTTACATAGGCAATTTCCTCTCTCACTCAATTCTTTCTCCCACTTTCTTAGGTGCACAGGTACCTCAGTGTTAGCGTAGTTTGGCATCCAGTTGTAGTCCTCAGAAAATCTGGATTTTCCTGTTTCTCAGTGCACAGTTACCCATGCAAAGAAGCTCTTGGTTCTCTTTGGCTCTACCTAAGGTTTTCCCTTTGCTGACACACTTCTTTCTCCTCATTCCTTCCTTCCCTGTCTTGGTCTAATCAGCTATATGTTGTTGCACTATATGCCTTTTTTTTTCCCTTCTTGGTACTACTTAATATAGTTTTAATTAATTTTCTGTGTTTAATTAATGCTAGTCTCTACGTAAGATTCTCAAGGGTAGTTTCATTACCTGTGCTGTGCATTTCTCTATCCCTAATATAATGCCTGGGTCACATAAAGGTGATTGATAACCATTTAGTAGTTAGATGATGAAAGGGAGTAAACTAGAAGCATCTTGCTCAGTCAGGAGCTTTGTCTCTGTATCTCATTAATTCTAAGAAGTTCATGCTTTTTGCATTTTAAAATTTTTAGTATCAATCACTGAGACAACTACCTGTTGTGAGTTAGTTATTACTACTTGTGCTTTCATAAAAACCTTACAAAAGGAATTCAGCTTGGAAGAAAATTTCAAGGACAACAGTAGAGTGGCACTTATCATTTTATCATACAAAGGACTATATTTTGTGAGGAAACAGGCTTTTGTTTTGTTTTTTGATTTCTTGGTACTGGGAATCAAACTCAGGACCTTGCTTTTGCCAAGCAGGTGCTGTACCGCTGAGCTATATCTCAGACCTCTAAACAGCCATTTATGACCCGAAAAGGTTCAACAGAGTTGAGTGCTGAATGTGAAAAAATTTTAGTTCTTTTTGCACACCTAATCCTCTTTTTCATGCTCAGATCTGATCAGTATTATTAAATGTTACTGTTACACTTACCAAGAAACCTATTTAATAAGTATAAAATCATTTTTATGTGATAAGAAATCATTACATTATAGTTTGGTTGGGCAACTTTTTATTAATTCATAAAAATGGTGCATTTTATAGGCAGTGTAATATGGCATTATACAGTTGTCTTTAGGGACTTTATTAAAAAAATGGACTTTTATGTGAATTAGAAAAACACATTCCAATCTCCAAGCGAAAACAATCATGTAATTGTATGTAAGGAATGGAGACCAGAACATAAACTAGATTTCTGCCTCTCTTCCCCACATTACTTTGAATTGGGAAACTATTACTACCACAAGTAGCAGTTTCAGCTATCCCTAAATAAGTTTTGTAAAGAATAATTTGGGCCACAGGGTGAGCTCAGTAGTAGAGCACTTACTTAGCATGCATAAAGCCTTGAGTCTGATTTCTAGCACACGTGTGTGCACACACACCCAAAAAAAAAAGGTCATTTTACTTAGAATTTGCATTGTAGCATCACTTGTATGATAGCTTTAGACACTGCTATCCTGTTCTTCAATAGTCTGATTTGGCAGAAAGGTTATAAGAAAGTTTGGACTATATAACAGAGGACTATCAAATCAGTGTTAAGATGAGTAAATTTCTATTTTAAAAAGTCATTCTTACTCTAAGGCATTTTTCTTTAATGGATAATCCTAGTGTAAAGTGATTTTTAATCTGGGTATCAGGGTGTTTCTGAGTAGACAGGAAATCTAGCAGGATTTAATTTGAGTATGTCCAGGTGACTGATCACATAATCTTTTCAGAATGAACCTCTGACCATGAAGCATTCTAGTCTCAACCCTAGACATGTCTGTCTTTGATGTTTGAGCTTGTTTTTATGTGTTTGGTAATGTTTTTGTATAGCCATATACTCTGAAACTACTCTTCACACCTGAAAGTGTCAGAATTAAATTAATTTTTCCAGCCTACTAGGACCAGGAGCAGTAAGCCTAACTCACCCATATAATGGAGATTTTAATTCCAATTAGGAGTGGTCTATTAAATTAATATTTTCTTATCTGAAATCTAACAAGGATTTAGGTAGGAACCTAACCCTAACCCTAATCCTGCCTGTTATAAAAACATTTAAATATTGAGAACATGGATTGAAATAAATTTATTTTGTGAATTGGAAGATATGATTTATATTCAAATGATTTCTGTTCAAATTCAAATCTACTTTTATGCAAAATATCTTTTCATGCTTACGATTTCTTTCTCTATCCTTCCACCCTGGTTGTACTATAAACAGAAAATGCAGTTTATATTAACCTGGCCTCTAGGTTGCTGTTTGGTCATAACTGCAAGAGATTAGAGGAGAAAGCTGCAACTCAAGAGATTAGACGCTTGTGTCAGGCAGATCTAAAAACTGAACTACCTGGTAGGAAAAAAATCACGCCTTGAGTTTCAGTGCACAGCTACTTCCTTCTCTCTTAGTTTACCACAAACTTAAATTTTCTTTGGTTTTAGGTTTTATTAAATTGGGATTCTTACCTTACTGCCCAAAAGAATACTACCATGAAATATATTGGGAGAAAAAATTAAACTGTAAGAGTGTAGAGAACTATTAGGGAGTTCAGAACGTCAGTAGAAGTGCTCCTATGATCTCCAGCTGTAGCTGTGTTCCTCTTGTAGAAGTAGCAATGAAAGTGTTCCTCTTGTAGAAGTAGAACACATTTTGTAAATGAAAAGTGAAAGTGTTAATGGGGGATTTTTATTGTTAGCCACATTTTTAGATATAAACAAACTGCTTACGTGGATTTTGTAAATTTCCTTTCGGTAAAAATCAACACATTCTTGTTTACATTGACAGTTTTATCGCCATTATTTAGAATAAGATTTTTTTAATGGCCAGGAGAAATAAATAGAATTCAAGTGTTTACTTCTCATCTTCACCTGCAGTTTTAAAAGTTTTGATGGAGAATGAACAGGTGTTTTAAGGTTGTTTGTTTTTTGGTACCAGGGATCAAACTCACAACTTCACGTTTGCAAGCAGGCAGTTACACCAGTGAGCTAAACTCCCGGCCCTTGAGGTTTTTATTATATTTGATTATATTTTCCCTTTTCACCACTGCCCATAACTGATAATTGTTTTTTTTTTAATCCTGATTGGAGAGACCATTACCTGATTCAGTCTGATCTTTTCAATTTTAACTAAATCTAAGATTTTATGACAGTTCCTGTCATACAGCAGATTATTTCTCCTGGGGGACTGACGGGCATGCAGAATCAGTGACATATCATACATAGTTCATCAATTCTAAGAGTTTATTGCATATAACCCTATTGTGAGTTAGCGATTCCAGTAAGCAGTGTTTTTTAATAGCTCACAGGGGTTGTGTTTCAACGCTGGCTAACAGTGAAATTTCCCATTTTTCACTGGCAGGAACCCCAGCCCCATAATGGGGAAGGTCCCACCAGTGTGAAGGCCCCGCATGGGGACCCCTCCCTAGTGAGGAAATGTACCCCTGAAGATGCGTCTTCCTGGCCACTGGCCCACTGCTACCCTGCCACGTGAGTACAGCAATAGCTATTGAGTACCTCAGCAAATTTTCCATTTCTTGGTGGCCATGTGTCTGATGTGAGAACAGGCCAGGGCCCTGTTCCTTTTCATCCTCGTAAACATTTTGGAAAATGAGATATAAATGTCCTCTTATCTTCTTGCTTCGTTTTTGGAAGTTTAATCAAAAGAATTTTTTTAGCTAAGAGGTTAGATCTAAGACTTAGTTAAGTATAATTAGTAAAACAGTTTGTCTAGAACAGTACTATTCAATCGAACTTTGTGCAGTGCTGGAAATGTTTTTTGTTTGTTTGTTTTGTTTGTTTATTTTGTACCAGGGCTCAAACTCACAACCTTGCACTTGCCAGGCACTTATACCACTGAGCTAAATCCCCAGGCCTGGAAATGTTCTATATTTGTGCTTTGCAATATAGTAACCACCAACCAGTGTGACTACTGAGTACTTAAAATGTAGCTATAGTCCACTGAGGAATTTAATTTTTTATTTTAACTTGCCACATGTAGCTAGTGGCTACTAATAACTTGGACAGTTCATGCCTGCATTTAATGCTGTGTCTCTGAGATATTCAACCTTGCACATTTATACAGATGTAAGTCTTTACCTCAATTCTTTAACATCCTAGCAAAGACTTTGTATTAATAATTGTAAATATAATTCTCAAAGAGGAAAGAAATACTCAGACTTCTTATTTCCAAATTTATTGACACTATGTAATTTTAATTTTATGTATTGTCTTAAAATTATGAATTAATGTATTTAAATATTCTAGGTTTACTTTCTGCTTTACATGTTTTAATTTGCAACTTCAATATGTATATAGGATAATTAAACAACTAGAATTACTTTCATTTTATTTGTTTTATTTTGTTGTGGTTTGGTTGGTTGTTGTTTGGTTTGCTTTGTTTAGATTTGGGGTTTTTTTTAGACAGGGTCTCACTATGTAGTTCAGGCTAGCATTGATCTATGTAGTCCAGGCTGACCTCATACTCATGATCTTCCAGCCTTGGCCTCCCAAATGCTTGGCCTACAGGTGTGCACCACCACATGTAGCTTCTGTTTATTCTTTATAATGAGACATAAAATACATTAGCACAGTATTTGCAGGTCTATTACTAAAACATTAAATTTAACATTCACTAATTATAATACAAATTTCAGTTTGATTCTCTAGGGGGATTACTAAATTTACATATTAGTTAAAATTTTTAATTTTACCTATTTGAATGTCTTTCCGTTATTGGATTATCATTAAAAGTTACATACCTCATAAGTATTAATAAGGGAAACTGAAGTATATGGGAACTCTTTATACTACATTTGCGCCTAATCTATAAATTTAAAACTAGTCTAAAATTTTCTAAAAGTTTGTTTTAAAAAATCATATTAAATTTTGACCTATTGTCCATTTAGATTTATTAATTTAACTGCATATGCATCTAAAATAAGAATTTTCAAGCCAGAGATTTAGCTCAGGAGTTCAAGCATTTGCCTCTTAAGCATGAGGTCGTGAGTTCAATCCCCTATACCAAAAAAAAAAAAAAAAAAAGAATTTTCAGATCAATAATACTTACATAGTTCTTATTACATGAAATCTTCAAAAATCCCTGAAAGATATTAATGTAATTTCACAGGTGAGTAAGCTGAGGCATAGAATAAAGAGTAATTTGAGCAGGGTTACTCATCTTCTCACTGGCAGAACCAATTTAGGTCCAGGAAATGTAGATCTCAAGTCATTGTTTCCAGGGACTGTACAATGGTACCTAATAAGGAGTGTTGATTAGCACATGTAAGATTTGGTCTGCCTGCTATCTGTGTAGCAAGACAGACTTTTCACTGTAAGAAATTCAAAATAAACTATTATAAGTCTATTATTTCTAGAACTTTAAAAAGCATGCAGTTGTGCTTTACTTCTTTTGGAGTGACTCATACTTTGTTCTTATATAATGGCTAGTTAGAAGGTGGGGGAATGGGTGTCATTGTTTATCTCATAGATATAATTTTGCAAGGAACCTGAATATGTGATTTATTATTTTATTAAATTATTACAGTGTTGTTTTACCATATGCCAGGCATTAAATTATAGATATTTGATTGTTAAAATGTAAGTATTGGAGTCAGACTTGGTAGTACATGCCTGTGATCTTAGCACTATGAGAGTCTGAGGGAGAAGACTGAAGTATCAGCCCAGCCTGGGCAATTAAGTGAGACACTGTTTCAAAATAAATAATAAAAAAAAAAACACTGGGAGTGTAGGTTATTAATGCAAAAGCTCTGGGTTCAATCTCCAGTACTAAAGAAAAAATTAAATATTAGAAAATTCGACAGTAAATTTTCAGAGGTTTTTGAGGTGGTTTTCTGTCCCTTAGATGATACATTTTGGTTGAAAATGCAGAACAGACAGAATTAGTTGGACAGTTCAAAAATTGTTGCAGATGTAATATATTAATTCATCCGATCATTTAATGAATGTTATGTATCCATGGTTAAATGAATATTTCAACAACGTGATACATGTATGACTGCTATATAGATCTAAAGTCATGCATTTTCTTGTCAGCAAAAGACACAGTGAGAATACTTTAAGAAACCTGTTATAGTTTGAGTGTGAATGTCCCCCCAAAGCCTCATGCAGTCATGGAGGCAGGCTTCTAGAGTTTGTGAGTGACTCATGGTCCAATGGATATGAGTGCTACATCCAAAGGGTGTGGCCTACATATAATATAAAGGACAGTGTTCTCTCCATGCTCCTCCTCTTATGCCCTTGTTGCTTGTGCTGTTTTCTGCTGCCATGAACAGTTGCCCTCTGCCTTGGAGCTAGCTGATTATAGGCTGAAACCTTCACAAACTGTGATCTAAATAAACTCTTCCTTCCTTCACTGTGGGTGCTGGCTATTTTGTCCCAGCAATGAGAGAAAAGTAACCAAGAAAAAACCTGAATCATAAAAGTGCTTTGTGAAAACTTGAATCATACACAGGTGGTGCAGTTCTTACAGAATCATTTCTTTTGTGTTGATGTCTACACTTTTGGTGACTCTTGAAAATCATTTTGATTTGAAAGGTGATTTTCTTGCTAAAAATATATAAGTCTATTAAAATTTTTAAAGACTAGGAAGTTAATGACAAAAATCACATTTGCAGAATAAAAGAATTGTAAGTTTTAGTACATACTGACTACTTAGAGTTTAGATTTAGATAGTTGATTTAGAATGATGCCCTAATAGAGTTGAGTTGCTACTGCGTCATTTTGTGTTGGGAAAATAAGGAAGTCTATATCCCTGATGGGAGAATCATATTTTAATGTTCTCATTCGGTGATAAGCAGGATGAAGCAAAGGGTCTGGTATAGCTAGAAAGGAGGAAAAAAGATTTAAAGGACCATAGTTTATTCCAAAATGCCTATGGTCCAGAAGTTCTTTTTTATGCCCTTGGGTTCTAACTGAAAAATAGCAAAAGTACATCCTGGATATCTTGAAATGAGCCCACTTGTGGAATTCCATCCTGTTTCTCTCAACTACACTTGTACTACTTAGACCATGTACCATACTTTTTAAAATATGCTATAGTATATGTAGGAAAATAGTTTATAAAATAAAAGATAGATAAAATGTTTTGGTACATATGGCTTTCAGAAGATAACAAGTATACATAAGACTTAGAAATCTAAATTTGAAACTGCATTTCTGTAACCAGTAAGTGCTATCTCTGATGAGTATTTTTGTTTAATGTGTACAGTTTTGAACATTTCAATTAAATCATCTACTGATCCCTTGCTTTGGGGTAGGAAAAACCAGTATAGTGAAAATGACCATACTTTCAAAATTGTTATACAAATTTAATGCAATCTGATCAAAATACCAATAGCATATCTCACAGAATTAGAGAAAACAATCCTAAAATTCATTTGAAACCGGAAGAGACATAGAATAGCAAAAGCAATTCTGGGCAACAAAGGCAAGACAGAGGGCTTCATAATACCTGATTTGAAATTATACTACAAAACTGCTATAATGAAAACAACATGATACTGGCCAAAAAAAAAAAGACCTGAGGATCAGTGGAACCAATTAGATGATACAGAAACATCTTCAAACACACTCAACTACTTTATCTTTGACAAAGGTGCCAAACATGATCACTGGAAGAAAGACAGCCTCTTTAATAAATGGTGCTGGAAAACTGCATTTCCACATGCTGAAAACTGAAACTAGACCCATGTATCTCACCACACACTAAAATAAAAATCAAAATAGATCAATGACCTAAATATTAAAACAGAAACCCTAAATCTATTGGAAGATGGACTGGCTAGAACTCTTGAAGATAAAGACACAGGACTCTGGATAAAACCTGGACTGCATGGGAAATAATGCAAAGAATCAGAAATGGGATCTCGTCTTATTAAAAAGCATTTGCACAACAGAAGAAAGCACCAGGAGAGTGAAGATAAAACCCACAGAGTGGGAAAAAAAAATTTTGTCAGCTGTTCCTCAGATAGGGCTAACATCTAGAATACAAACTCAAAAAAATCAAACCCCCAAATTTAAAGGCCCAATCCAAAAATGGACAGTTGAATAAAAACTTCTCAGCTGAGGAAGTAGAAATGGCAAATAAATATATGAAAACATGTTCAACATCACTGGTCATTCAAGAGATGCAAATTAAAACAACACTGAAATTTCATCTCACTTCAGAAAGAATGGCTATCATCAAGAAATCAACCAATAACAAATGCTGACAGGGCTGTGAGCAAAAAGGAACCCTTCTATGCTGTTAACGGGAGTGTAGATTGACGCAACCTCTATGGAAATCAGTGTAGAGATTCCTCAAAAAAGTAAAACTGGAGGTTCCATTTGAACAGCTGTTCCCCTTCTTGATATCTTCCCAAAAGTATTAAAAGCGTCATACCACAGCAGTATATCCCATGTTTATAGCAGCAATTTGTAACAGCTGAATCTTGGAAACAGTCCAAATGCCCATCAACCAATGAATAGATTAAGAAGATTTAGAGTTTTTTATACAATGGAGTACTGCTCTGTCATAAGGAACAGTAAGCTTGAGACATTTCTAGGTAAATGAATGCACCTTGAGACCATATTCTTATGTGAAATAAATCAGACACACATATTTAAATACTGCATTGTGTTTCTGATGTGAGAAACCAAAAGTGTTAAGTAAGGATCCAAGTGTATAATAGTTATTGGGAAATGGGGAAAAATATTCAAATGGGAAAGGTCAGAGGAAAGGATGGAAGGGACCAGAGAAAGAAAGAGAATAGAAGGATAAAAATGGAAAAGAAGCTTTTGTAAATAAAGAGATTGAAGGGAGGGCAGGGAAATGGGGGGAAAAGCTGCAAGATGTATCATGTACAAGTATAAATTCCCTATGATGAATATTATCATTATGTATATCTAAAATATGCCAGTAAATTTTCAAAAGAAACATTTCAGTTAAATCATTAGTTGTGATTTTTGTCTACATATTAAAAATACTGAATTTTGTTTAAAATGAGCACAGAGTATTTTTAAGTTCATCCATTTCTGTTAGAAACATTGTATTCTCAAGCTCTCAATTAGTTTCATGTTTCCTGATAAGCAAGAGAAAACATTTTATCTTTAGCCTATTATTAAAAAGAGTTGGTATAAGTATGATTTATAAAGAGAGTTAAACACAGCAAATACAAAAAATATTAAAAGAACAAAGAAAACTTTTGGCATGCTTTGTCTTTCTATATTCACGTGATATTTAAAGTGTGTATAAATATTGGAAGAGTGGAACTAAGTTGTGTAGACCTATAATTTGGGAATATTTTAAAACCCCCATGAAATGCTTTTCTTAATATAAAAGGAGAATCATTAAACATCCTTAAATATAAATCAAGATACCACATATAAACCATTTTATAAAACAAAACAGTGAATGTGTTTATCGTAATAGACTCCTGATCCTCCACAGCCATGATTTTCTTCTAGAACAAAATATTACCACTTTCTATCCAATGTTTTTCCTTATTGGCACAGGAACATAATGCCTTTACCTGATAGGAACTCCTTCCTGAGCTTATTACAGTGGTGATGGTTACTTTCTAAAGAAGATATATATAAATATCTGAGAACACACAGAATCTCTGCTTTCCATTAGCTACTTTAAAATAAAATTGATTTTAGTACTTTGTAAGTGAATTTTAAAAGTTAAATAATAAAACTTAATTACTTATCTTGTTCCATATATTTATTACCTATTAATTTATAGCAAAATCTCCTGATGAACAAAAAGCTTTAAGAAAGAATAATTTATTTTAAAAAGTTTTACCCATGAGGGCAATCCATATTTTAGATGTCCGTAATTGGGTCAGACCATTAAGGGGGTCTCATCTGAGTGCTTTCCACCTACCCTGAAATTTGATTTTAGTTTGTTTTACCTTGTGTGTGTAATCTTAGGAAGTACTTTATGAAGGCCTGGGGATTTAGCTCAGTAGTGAAGCGCCTGCCTGGCAAGCATGAGGTCATGAGTTCGATCCCTGGTACCAAAACACACACACACACACACAGAGAGAGAAAGTACTTTATGAATAAAATTATTGAATAGATTGCCAGACAGCCTAAGACAACAGAATCTTAGGCTAGAGTAAGTTAGCAAACAATATGTAGTTACCTTATAAACCAGGTGGCACAGACTGTGCTCCAGGCTGCTAACAGAATGTCCAGAAGCCCTCTTCCATCTGTTGGTGATATTTAAATATGTTTACCTGAGAAGTAGTACTGTGTAAATGCACCTGGAATAACAGCTTCTTTAGTTGATTTTCATCTTTGCAATAGTAGGGATTGAACCCAGAGATTCACACATGTCAGGCAAGTGCTCTAAACCCTAAACTACATCCCCAGTCAAAATAACAAGTCCTTTAAATCTGTGTTTAAAGTAAGTAAAGTCTTAAGCTGTTTAGCTATTTTTTAAAAGTATACAAATCTACACCGTTTGTCTGCTGTTGTGCTGTATAGTTAATGCGCTTATTGTGAATAAGAGTTTAGTTAAATCTCAACTCAGATTCTGCACAGAAAATGTTAGGGACTTTGTGTTTTGTTTTATTTTGTTTCGTTTCATTTCGTTTCGTTTCGTTTCGTTTGGCCTGTTTGATGTACATTTGGCAGTGTACTTCACTTCAAGAAGAGGAATTTTGAAGAAATGAATTTTTATTGTGATTCACTCTTATGTTCTAGTCCCAAGATGGAACAGTAGTATCAAAGGATTAAAATCTGCTCAATTGATAACTTTTAACTTCTAACTATGAGAAAATAAGTGAATTGTAAAAGAACAATAACATTTTTGCAATTGCAGGCACTTTTATGAAACAGTATTTAAACTATCCAGAATATGACGAGAGAGAAAAGGAAATGATGTTGTTCATTAGCGGAGCTATACAAACACTCCCAGGATCTCTGCTGTAACGCATCAATTGCTCTAAGATCTTCCACACAGACTCGTTATGTGAGCAGATTATTTATCCCATGAGTAATATTAAGTTTTTAGGGAAATTTCTGAAGAAGGTCGACCAGCTGGTATAGAGAACTATTTTAGCCTATTTTGGTCTCTTTTTCCTTAGAATGTTTGTGATATACAAAACTATGGTTCAGAGTGAAGCCCTTTTTCTCAGAATATTTTATATATACTTGATTCATATGTTTGTATTAGCTTCTAAATGTTGGAAAGGTAAAGAAAAAATTACATAATTTACTTTGTGCCAGTTTTCTTCTACAGTGCCAGGTAGTAGAAGCAGAGTACATGTTATTTTTATTTTTGAACCAGATGATGCTGGCTGGCATTTTCAGTCATTGAACTGCTCTCAGTGTTGTGAAATAATACCTACCTTATAGAATATAACTACCTATCCATCTATCTATATGTATCCTATGATTTTTTATATATAAAATCCTTTTATATGTAAAATAAGTTCTGTAGTGGGAATAGCAACAACAAGCAAGCATACTGTATATTGATTTATAATCAAAAGAGATCGAAGGCTATACTTTCAATAAGTATAATATTAAACTCTTGGTAATCTCACTCTTTTAAGAAGAATGTGATTATTTCCATTTGGGAGCATTCTTTTATGAAGTGGTTTTTGAGTTTGGCCTTAAAGGGTAGTAAAGATCTAAAGAGGTAGAGGATATTGTAGGGAGAAACAAAAACATCAAGAAATCATTACATTTCATTTTTTAAATGTATGTTAATATATGTAAGAAAACAGCCTAGTGTTTTAGGCAGGGAATTCTTATTCTTACAATATATTGTAATTTACAGAAGACCAATAAAATGGTCATTGTTATTTCCATCTTACAACCAAGGCTTTCACAATAGTGATTGATAGGAGCTCTCCTGTGTAAAAGAGAAGAGCTCCTATGTTAAAGTACTAAATTTCAGAGATTTTTACAGTCCTACATGCTTATTAGTTTAAGTAGAAATAATTTTAAGGCCATCAACCATACCTTAGCCTAAGATGGCTTGTTTAAAATGTATACCATTTTCAGAAAGGCCTAGATGACTTTATATAAATTTAGCGCCACTATTGTAATTGAACCTCTGAATGCACAAGTAGCTAATGATCATACCTAAAGGGTACCCATGAAGTAAGTGTTTTAACAAAGTAACAGGCATGATTTTTGTGTCATTTTGCTATTTAACTAAGTCCTTGAAGTTTCCTAGGTTACTTTGATCAAACATGACTGTTTAGTTTAGTTTAGTTTAGTTTAGTTTAGTTTAGTTTAGTTTAGTTTAGTTTAGTTTAGTGTAGTTTAGTTTAGGTACCAGGGATCAAACTCACAACCTTACGCTTACCAGGCAAGTGCTTGAGCTGCTCAGCTAAATCCCTGGCCTATATATTTAGTTTATTAAATGGAAACTGACCAGTAAATAAATACCATGTCTCAGAGTTGTTCACAGTGTCATAGAGAAGAATCCTGTTCTTGAGTCACATATATTTGAAAAATAAGGAATATTTTATTTATTAATATAATGAAGTTATAAATTTATAGTAATCCAACTCATTGAGATAAGCACTGACTTACATAGCATAGTATTCTGAGCAATTTTCAATTTGCCATTAGTGTGATTTCCTTTAAGTTTTTTTTTAACAGATAAAATACCATGATTTGCATTTCTGTTTTGATTGATATAATAAGCCACAAAAGCTCATGTTTTTTCTTCAGATGCCCAGGAAAACTATCTCTGACATTAGACAAATAGTCTATTTTTTGTGATTATGGTATTGTATGTGTTTTATGGGGTTTTGCTTTGTTCTTTAATTTTTTTTTTAATTTTAAAGTGGATAAAACCAAGGAAAATAAAACAGAATAAAATCGATCAAAAATAAACCAGTATAAGTGATACCGGACTTCAAAACCTTATGAAACCAACAATAGTTACCATAATGCCTTTTGTTGTCCTCAAAATAGCTGCAGATACTTTTGGACATAGTAAAAATTGAATAGAACAGAATAGAATAGAAACAATAAAGCCAAAACAGTGAATGCAAGAAAGGACTTAAAAACAATTCACTTGTGAATCCAAAATGACTCCCATAATATGGCTTGCTATCTTTCAATAGCTGTTCATGCCATCAGATTTAACATAATCAAGCAAAACAAAAGAGAATAAAACCCAACCCAACAAAACAATGAAAATAATATGGTTTCCTGGCCGGGATCTCTTCCTGGTGAGGCCTGGATACTCCCCACATACCAGGGCGCGCGCGGCCCCCCCCCCCCCCAGTCCTGGAATGGTGCTGACTCGCCCTCAGAGAGGTTTGGGTGTGGCTGTCCTCACTCGGGCAGCTGGCGCTACTTTCCTCCTTGTGAGGCCCCTGGTACACACACACACACATACAGACACACACACTCCCGCAGTCCAGGAATGCCGCAGACTCATAGAGAGGCTTGGGTGTGGCTCATGTGTTTTATGTTTTAAATGTGAACTTGCTATATTCTGCTTGAAATGTCTTGATTTCATTGCACATTCTGAACATTCAAACTACTCCAATAAAACCATTACTTCAAAATTAATATGACTGTATGACATGACATTTATATTAAATGTGATTTTCATCTATAATAGAAATTATAACAAACTGTAATTTCATCTAACTCTGGTTTTATTTTAAACATGGGAGTAAGCTGAAGTGATTTATCATAAATATCCCACTGTGAAGTTTATTTAGAATGCATTGTAACATTTTTGATTTTTAATAAAACAAGATTAGCATCATTCAGTATGAAATTTTATATTGTTATACAACTTAATTCAAAAATGTCTCTGATGCTGTCACTATCTTGCATTAACTTGATACCTTCATTGTCTAACACTGTATTTTATTTGATGCTTATTCTTGTGAAGGACCTGGGTTAAATACATAGCATGTGCACACACACACACACACACAATCTCTTAGTGTTAAAGTATTTTCAAGCTCTAGTTTTGGTGTGGGACACTACGAGGAACTTAAAAATGCTTATCTTCATGTGGTAACAGGTTCCAGAAATTAATTTTACTTTAAAAGCTCAGTGAATCTCTAATTTGTTCTCTATTGATAGTTTTTCTTCATGCACACAGGTATGTTATGTGTGATTAAAAATATTTTTTCACACCTATTATTTGCTATATATGATCAGTGAATCCTTGTGTTACTCTGCCACATCTCAGAGAACTTTCAAAGTCTTTGTCTGCCCTACCCTTGTACACTTGGCACTAGGAAGTTAGAAAATAAGTAAGATTGGGGCAGAATAAGAGTTAAGTGATATCCAGGCACTTACAGGTTTAAGAATGGATCAGACCTGGCTGGGGATTTAGCTCAGTGGCATAAGTGCTTATCTGGCAAGCGTGAGGTCGTGAGTTTGATCCCTGGGTACCCACCACCACCACCAAAAAAATCAGAAAGAATCAGATCAATTATACACCATATTTTAGTGTGGAAAAATTGCTTTCAGTGTCCTCCCACATCATGTTGTTGTTGTTGTTGTTGTTGCTGCTGCGTTTTCAAATTATCTCGTACACTCTTGACTGGCTTCCTTATCTGATAAGAGTTCTTTTACAGCAGGAAGTAACTCTTACTGTCAACGCCACTGGGGCTGTTTATCAGCAGTGTTACCCTGGACAAGTTGCTATGTCTCAGTTTCCTTGTCTGTCAAATTGGGGTTGTATGTTCCAAAATGGGTGTTATATACATATGAAGTGCTTGTCATCTAGTGACCATTATGTGATGTTACCATCAGTAATATTATAATAAACTGCAAATTAGATGTTTAAGGCCATGTATGGAAAGAACCTCCTATCCATGTCTAGAATGGGCTCAGTAAATACTGTATTTACTGAAAGACTTGCCATTTCTCCCAAGTCCCCCTTACTAGAAAATGACTTTTATTTTTCACCTTACAAACTTAAATTCCTTCAGTGTACACTGTGTGAAGGACAGTAAGAGAAAAAGTAATAATAAACAACACCAAATCATACTAAAGTGGAAAGGACTACTCCCCCTCTTCCAGAAGTGTTTTCTGCTTAAACCATGTTAATTGACAGAATTCTAGGGAACTTGGAGTTCAGAGCAGGAATCCTGTAATCTGGATACAAAGCATGATTATTTCTTACTTATTATCTTACTATGAAGCATGTGAGATCCTACACACAGTTTCTACCTTATATTGACTCCTAATAACTAGTTGTAGTCCTAACCATTGTCCGCAAGTCTCATGAATATTTAAGTCATGACACCATGACTGTTATTTGAGATAGTCTGACTTCTTAGGTCCCCAAATTCCAAGTCTGCAGAGGTGACTTCAGAGTATTTTCCTGATCTGATGAGTTGCTTTCTCCCCTCACCATTCTCTGTACCACTGAGCCACATCCTCAGCCCATAACTGGCTTTAAGAACAGTAAATAAAGTGCTTACTATTTTTTCCATAATTACACTCAGTGTAATATAGTAACCATTGGCTTTGTCATTAAGTATATGTCTTTTTTTGGCAGGGAGGGAGGTACCAGAAATTCATCTTAGGACTTCTTATTCGTGAGGCAGGTCCTGTGCCGCTGAGCTGTATCCTCAGCTCCCATTAAGTATGTTTCAAATTGAACCCATTGAAAGTTTATTCATATACAGTTCTAAACTCTATTCATTCTTAATGGTTGTCGTTTATTATAACATGGTCATCATCTTTCAATTCAGAAGAATTAGAGGAATTAGTGCTAACCATTTTGATTAACCAAAATTAATGTGTTTTAAAAGTATAGAATGTATGAACTATGATATTGGGCTGCATTTCAGAGTAACACATTTGCATTTGATGCTGTGGCCATTTTGCACTTCAATCAGTAATAAAGCTCTGGTTTATATTAGCAGAAAATCAGCAGTTCCAACAGACAAAATTAACTAGGTAACAGCACAAGTGAACAATCTATAATAATAGTGAGTATAGTGTGGAACCTTACCCCAACATAAAAAATGCTTTTTAACTGTAAAATTGAAGTATATGCCATGCATTTTCACAAAATTTCTTCTTTTTGTTTTTCTCTTTTTTCTTTATTCATCCTTCTTTTCTTCCTTCCAGCCATCCAAAAATGAGATTGAACCTACAGCTTTGCACGTGCTAGACAAGCACTCTACCACTAAGTTACAGCCCAGCCCCCATAAAATTTATTTGATTAAAGTTCTTGCCTCAGAGTAGTAGTCTGCATGTATGAGCATAGGCACATATACTTTAGATTTAGGTAACTTCTCATGACAGTTAACACAGTTGTTTAGGGGTGTTTTTAACTATCCCTGTGTTAAGAGAGCATCTATAAAAATGCCACCCAAAATATGGGGCTTTACCACTAAAAATATGTGGAAGGATTACTGCTAGAACAGAATAAGCATTATTAAAATTTGTAATGACATGTATTTATTTTATTTTAGGAAAATATATAGCTAGTATATCATATCCATAATTTTGTGAATTTTTAGGTTAAACTCGAGATTTGATATTTTGAAAATGACTTAGGTGTATATTTTCTTTTTCTATGAAAAAGATCAAATGAAGAATAATTAATACCTGAAAAGGCAGACATACTTCTAAGTGAGATGTGGAAAACACTGGCCTGTAATAGGCAGTTATCTCACAGCCAGTTGTGCAGTATACTGTATCACAGTTTTAATGACCCTACTCTTGTGACAGACTATATTAAAAACATTGGATGGGTTAGTCTCACATAGTAGTGGGATTGTTACAGACTACTTCAGCATAGCAGTTAATCCCCAGTTTCTCTATCCTTTTCTTAGGACAGTGTATTGATTATTCACCAGCTCCTTAGCATTTACTGTGATGTGTTTGCAAAATTAATGCAAAACACCAAAAATAGTTTTGGTATTTTAAGTGAGATCTTATTATGGAAAAGACTGACATAACACTTCAAAGCTATTTTTCCCTGAGGAAAAAAATAGATACTAAGTAAAGTTGGCTATAAGGAATATGTAAATACCATTTTAAATATGAAATGTGTATTCCATTGGATTTGAAAATAATATTGATCAGGTAAGTTAAAGGCCTAAGATTTGTGCTTTGAGATAACTTTTTGTTGTTTAGTTTGTTTTAATTGAGAAAACACTACCAGAAATAAAGTAGGTTTTACAGTCCAGTTGACTTATTTTAGAAATGTAAAATAAGTCTCTGTGACTTCAACACATTAAAAAACTAAGCCTGTTATACAAACTGAACTAGGTCTAATAAGTCTTACTTTATGGGGTTACAGTCAAGATTAATTCATGAAGGGCTTGCTGCATTTTGGGATAAAGAGATAGGTAACTATTAGTCTTGTTTTTAGTAATCTATAGCAAATACATTACTGTGAGTATGTAACCCCACCATTCAAAGCCTCAGTGTACCAAGCAGTTTTCTTTTCTGAAACTTCTCCTACAGAACCTCCTTACTCTTATTCCATTTAGACTATTCTTGGATTTACTAATCAACAGCTGTTTAAAGTACCCAAGACTCAAAAAGAATGTATGTAGTTTTCTCATATTATTCAAATTTTTAAGCATAGTACCAAAAAAAGATGTTAAATGAGAAAATGGAGAAGTGATCTTAAAGTAAGCTAAGAGCATAGCTCTTCCAAGATGTTTAGTTTGTGCATAGTTACATCACACTGAACATCTGCAATAGCACTTTACTCACAGCAGTCACTAGGAAATCAGGATTAAATTCATTATAAATCTGCTTAATTGGGGGAGATACCTGACTCCACAGTAATGAAATGTAGTGGATAAGAAGAAATTACTAAATTCTAATATCAGAAGACCTGAATTTAAATTCTGCTACTTTTGTTACATGATCTTGGGCAAGGCATCTGTCATTTGGTGTGAAATTAAAAGGAGCAGGGGAAAGGGGAGAACAAGCCAAACAACTAACAATAAAATAAAGTAGACATGGACTCTGAAGATTTAGATCTTGGCTCTGGAATTGACTGCTTGTGTTCCTTAACAAACCATATATCTATTTATGTCCCTTATCTCCAAATTGTGATGAAATCCATTTCATAGGCTGAGGATTAAATTAGAGCATATGGGTGTGTTGGTGCCAGGAATATTGTAAGCATATACTATGTATTATATGTTTGTTTTTAAACCTTTATGGATATCCATTGCCACAGTTATAAAATGAGTGACTTGTTAGACAATCACCAAAATCCCTTTGAGCTCTTGGTTCAGGCTACTAACGTACCATAGAGTGGGTGGCTTATAGATAACAAATTTATTTCTCACAGTTCTTAAGGCTGGAAGTTAGAGTTCCAGTCACCAGCATGGTCAGGTTCTGGTGAGGAGCCTCCTCCCTTTTGCAGCCTACCGTCTCCTCATTGTAGCCTAACATGAGAGAACAATGATGAGTATGCTCTCGGGGATCCCATTCATGAGAGCTAATTACTTCCCAAGAGCCTTACCTGCCAATACTGTCGTGTTGGGGCTTAGAATTTCAACATATAAAGAGAGGATACAAACATTCCAGTCATAACAGGCTCTAGCATGCTGTATCAGTTGCCTCCTAGTGAATAGATATTGTTATTTGTAAGCTCAGTAAGGATTCATTACTTAACCTGAGGAAAGCAGTTGTTGCAGGTAAAAAAAAAATATGCAGTATATATCTAGGTTAACATCAGGTGCTAGGAAAATACATTTTATTATTAACATTATAACTTTACCTTTATAGTAGATATTACTGTGACACTCCTTCTAGGGTTTGGGTGTTCCATTCTGCACAGTAAGAACATCTGTATATTGCACTGTTGTGGTGATTGAGCATCTCAGTAATAAAGCAGAGTTGAAACTGAAGTTTACAGACAATTCATTGGCAAAGAGGAACTGTATTTTATAATGTATGTGTGTCAGGTTTGGCTTCTCCTTAATATTATAGGTGATTAAGTAAGTTCCCCAAAATGTAACATTGATTCCATTTTCCAGTGAAAGATTCTACTTGTTGAAGAAAAAAATAAAATCTGTTACTAATGTGGATTTTTGTATTTAAAGTCCATTAATGAATGTTAAAGCAAAGCTATGTAGATCTCCAGAAGAGTAATTACTACTGCACCCTAGTTTTCTGGCTTGCCAGAATTCTCATTATGTTTCTGTCCTTCTTGTGCCCTTGGGAGCTCAGCATCTTGAGAAATGACAAGTTCTATGCTCATAAAAAGATACAGATCCTACCCTCTTTGATCTGGGAAACTGACAAAGCCAATTCTATAGGCATGTGGCATAATGTAGAATATGCCAGAACGTTTGGTCTACCAGAACAATAAAGTTTGACATTTGTTCCAAGTGGTAAGTAGTTGAATTTAAGAACCACATTTGATTCCAAGGTTGATATTCTGACAACAAATAATAAATGAAAACAATGTAGAACCAGTAAAAACAGAAATGTAAACAGTCATTTAACACCATTTAGGTTTTAAGTACTAATTCGCCTCTCTGAACAGTAATATTCAAAGTTTTAACTATGTAATCTTTCAATCAAAGTATTTAATGGAATTAAAGTATTTGAAGATGGGAGGAAGAAAAGATGGCCAATCAGTAAGCAACAAGATACAAAGCCGCCCAGGAGAACCAACTCATACGCCAAAATAAAGCACCCTGGAGAGACCCAGACAGGGGGAGATGGATCCTCTTGACACAAGAAGAAATTAAGACATAAAAAAGCTCGTCAAATACTTCGGGACTACAACTGAGACAGCTGAAGATTGCGGGACACAGCGTTCTCGTAGTGACCCGGCAAGTGTGCACCAGCTTGGATCCGCGCTGGCCGGCAGAGCCGCCCAGACTCGTTCCCGCCACCACTTGCAGGAAGAACTTCAGCGCTGAGGTGGGGGGTTGGTGAGCCCAACAGAGAGCGGAGCCAGCGAAGGGACTTTCATTAATCCACAGTCAGTGCTGGGAGTGAGACCCCCCCACACATGGGAGGGGCATGACCAAATGGGCGACATGTTGGAATCGGGCAGGAGGAGCCTGAACTGGGAGTGACAGTGACTTCAGTTGGTTGCTCCCTCCCCAGAGCAGATTCGTGGGATTTGCTTGGACTGGGCCGCACCCCTGGCCGGGACCCAATGAAACATCCCAAATCAATTCCCTGCGCCTAGCACGCACAAACTGGGTGAAGGTCTCTGAAGTTTGGTTGGCCCAATGGGGACGGGCAGGCATACGCAGCCTGCTTACACCTCACTCCCAAAGCAGGCAGGAGAGGGCAGAGGTCCCTCACCAGTGTGCTTTGGAGGAACTGTAGCAAACAGGGAAGGGGGCTGGGACCTGCACTGTAACCTGTGTGAGGAAGCCAAGGCCATGATAGGGGAGAGAGGCAGGAGGAGGCCCCTAGCCCAGAACCCTGAGAGCCCTGATCCAGGAGAAGGAAAAATAAGGGTAACTGAGGGTGGCAAACACACAACATCAGACATGGTTTCAATGGACATTAAGAGATACTGTTGAGACCTTGTAGACGAGCTCAAAACTGAAATATTAAATCAGGTAAAGCAGGATATGAGTAGAGTAATAAAAGAAATGGTCTCAGGAAGAATCTCTCAGGATGATACAGATGGAAGAAGGGAGGAACACAAAAAAAGGAGAGAAACATTCGATAAAGAATATAAAGAAAATATAGAATAGATGAAGCAGATTCAAACAGACTACCAGGAAATTAAAAACTCCATTCAAAGCTGGCAAAACTACTTAAAAGAAACTAAGGATAGACTATCAAAACTTTAAGACAAGTTTGCAGTGTGTGATCATGAAAGGAAAGATCTCTTAAAAATAACAAGGAAACAGGCAGTAACAATACAAAGGCTAGATGACAAGAGAATCTGCAATTTAAGAGTAAGAAACGTGAACGAAGAAGCAGGAATACATACAGGTGAATTAAAAAGGCTATTCACAGAAATAATTAAGGAGAACTTCCCAAGCATGGGAAAAGAAAATGACATTTGGTTGTGTGAGGCATACAGAACCCCAGCCACCTACAACCAAAACAGATCTACACCCAGACATATAATAATCAAGATGCCAGAAATTCAGTGTAAAAACACAATATTAAAAGCTGTCAGAGAAAAGAAACAGATTAGCTATAAAGGTAAGCCCATCAGAATCACCGCTGACTTCTCGACACAGACCATCAGGTCAAGAGGAGCTTGGAGTGAAGTATTCAAAGCCCTGAAAGAGAATAACCTCCATCCCAGATTGATGTACCCTGCAAAACTGTCACTAGAAATTAATGGAGAAACAAGATGCTTCCATGACAAAGAGGAACTGGGCAAGTTTGTGACCACCAATCCAACCCTACAGAGAATACCGAAGGACATTCTAGAGAGAGAGAAAAAAAATACCAGGATTTTAGGAACAGTGGCAGAAAGGCCTCAACGAATGGGGCAGGCAGTAGAATGAAGGAGAAAACTAGACAAAGGCAGAAAAATAGCATAGCAGAAAAGAGGCAGAGAAGGATAACTAGAAACTCTAACATAGATGGCCTTGATACGCTATATTATTAATAGTGCATCAGGATTTAAAACCCACATTACTCACACCACTCTGCTTAGATGCGTTATATTCTGTTCCAGTCATTCTGCCTGTACTAGATTTGAGGGCACACACAGTAATCCCGAAAATAACAGGATATAGTATGGTAATCATCCTTAGTTTCCCATTAACTTAATCTAAAGCTCTGTAAAACCTACACTGGCTTACCATGATTGATCATAATCGAATATGGTTTGTTCAATCGTGGTTTTGTATTGATAAGATTTTATTCAATACTGTTATGATTGATATTATCAAGTCTGGGAATATAGGCAACTGCATTTAAGATAACAAGATCCACTAGAATATCCACTATGGTTTGATTATTACCTGTCTTTGAAGTTTTATACTGTCTACAATGTTTTATTTTTACTACTATTATTATTTACTGATATACTCAATTATACTGCTATATTCAATTATGCCTGATGATGTAGACATTCT